>JANJGN010003217.1:0-49172 GCA_026770705.1 Isurus oxyrinchus
AAACAGAGTTAAACAGAGGCAAACAGAGTTAAAAGAAGGCAAACAGAGTAAAGCAGAGGCAAACAGAGAGAAACAGAGGCAAACAGAGTTAAACAGAGTTAAACAGAGTTAAACAGAGTTAAACAGATTTAAACAGAGGGAAACAGAGTTAAACAGAGGCAAACAGAGTTAAACAGATGCAAAGAGAGTTATAACGAGGCAAAAAGAGTTAAACAGAGGCAAACAGAGTGAAACAGAGGCAAACAGAGTTAAACTGAGGCTAACAGAGTTAAACAGAGGCAAACAGATTGAAACAGAGGCAAACAGAGTGAAACAGAGGCAAACAGAGTGAAACAGATGCAAACAGAGTTAAACATAGGCAAACAGGGTGAAACAGAGGCAAACAGATTTAAACAGGCTTAAACAGAGGCAAACAGAGTTATACAGAGGCAAACAGAGTTAAACAGAGGCAAACAGAGTTAAACAGAGGCAAACAGAGTTAAACAGAAGCTAACAGAGTTAAACAGAGGCTAACAGAATGAAACAGAGGCAAACAGAGTGAAACAGAGGCAAACAGACTTAAACAGAGGCAAACAGAGTGAAACAGAGGCAAACAGAGTGAAACAGTGGAAAAAGAGTGAAACAGAGGCAAAAAGAGTGAAACAGAGGCAAACAGAGTGAAACAGAGTGAAACAGAGTGAAACAGAGGTAAACAGAGTTAAACTGAGGCTAACAGAGTTGAACAGAGGCAAACAGAGTTAAACAGAGGCAAACAGAGTGAAACAGAGGCAAACAGAGTGAAACAGATGCAAAAAGAGTGAAACAGATGCAAACAGAGTTAAACATAGGCAAACAGGGTGAAACAGAGGCAAACAGAGTTAAACAGGATTAAACAGAGGCAAACGGAGTTATACAGAGGCAAACAGAGTTAAACAGAGGCAAACAGAGTAAAACAGAGGCAAACAGAGTTAAACAGAGGCAAACAATGTTAAACAGAGGCAAACAGGGTTAAACAGAGTTAAACAGAGGCAAACAGAGGCAAACAGAGGGAAACAGAGGAAAACAGAGGCAAACAGAGTGAAACAGAGGCAAACGGAGTTAAACAGAGGCAAACAGAGTTAAACAGAGTTAAACAGATTTAAACAGAGGCAAGCAGAGTTAAAAAGAGGCAAACAGAGTTAAACAGAGGCAAACAGAGTTAAACAAGGCTAACAGAGTTAAACAGAGGCAAAAGAGAGTGAAACAGGGGCAAACAGAGTGAATTCGACTTAAACAGACTTAAACAGTGGCAAACAGACTGAAACAGTGGCAAGAAGACTTCAACAGAGGAAACAGACTTAAAAAGTAGCAAACAGACTTAAACAGAGGGAAACAGAATTAAACAGAGGCAAACAGAGTGAAACAGAGGCAAACAGAGTGAAACAGAGGCAAACAGAGTTAAACAGAGTTAAACAGAAGAAAACAGAGTGAAACAGAGGCAAACAGAGTTAAATAGAGGCAAACAGAGTTAAACAGAGTTAAACAGAGGCAAACAGAGTTAAACAGAGGCAAACAGAGTTAAACAGAGGCAAACAGAGTTAAACAGAGGCTAACAGAATGAAACAGAGGCAGAGTGAAACAGAGCAAAGAGACTTAAACAGAGGCAAACAGAGTGAAACAGAGGCAAACAGAGTGAAACAGTGGAAAAAGAGTGAAACAGAGGCAAAAAGAGTGAAACAGAGGCAAACAGAGTGAAACAGAAGCAAACAGAGTGAAACAGACTTAAACAGAGGCAAACAGACTTAAACAGACGCACACAGACTTAAACAGAGGCAAACAGAGTGAAACAGAGTTAAACAGAGGCAAACAGAGTTAAAAGAAGGCAAACAGAGTAAAGCAGAGGCAAACAGAGAGAAACAGAGGCAAACAGAGTTAAACAGAGTTAAACAGAGTTAAACAGAGTTAAACAGATTTAAACAGAGGGAAACAGAGTTAAACAGAGGCAAACAGAGTTAAACAGAGGCAAAGAGAGTTATAACGAGGCAAAAAGAGTTAAACAGAGGCAAACAGAGTGAAACAGAGGCAAACAGAGTTAAACTGAGGCTAACAGAGTTAAACAGAGGCAAACAGAGTGAAACAGAGGCAAACAGAGTGAAACAGAGGCAAACAGAGTGAAACAGATGCAAACAGAGTTAAACATAGGCAAACAGGGTGAAACAGAGGCAAACAGATTTAAACAGGCTTAAACAGAGGCAAACAGAGTTATACAGAGGCAAACAGAGTTAAACAGAGGCAAACAGAGTTAAACAGAGGCAAACAATGTTAAACAGAGGCAAACAGTGTTAAACAGATGCAAACAGGGTTAAACAGAGTTAAACAGAGGCAAACAGAGGCAAACAGAGGGAAACAGAGGAAAACAGAGGCAAACAGAGTGAAACAGAGTGAATCAGAGGCAAACAGAGTGAAACAGAGGCAAACAGAGTGAAACAGAGGCAAAAAAGAGAGAAACAGAGGCAAACAGAGTGAAACAGAGGCAAACAGAACGAAATAGACTTAAACAAGCTTAAACAGAGGCAAACAGACTTAAACAGAGGCAAACAGATTTAAACAGACGCAAACAGAGTAAAACAGGGGCAAACAGAGTTAAACAGAGGCAAACAGAGTTAAAACAGAGTTAAACAGAGGCAAACAGAGTTAAAAAGAGGCAAACAGTGTTAAACAGAGGCAAACAGAGTTAAACAGAGGCAAACAGAGTTAAACAGATTTAAACAAATTTAAACAGAGTTAAACAGATTGAAACAGAGGCAAGCAGAATTAAAAGGAGGCAAACAGACTTAAACAGAGGCAAACAGAGTTAAACAGACGAAAAACAGAGTTAAACAGAGGCTAACAGAGTTAAACAGAGGCAAACAGAGTGAAACAGTGGCAAACAGACTTCAACAGACTCAAACAGAGTTAAACAGAGGCAAACAGACTTAAAAAGTAGCAAACAGACTTAAACAGACGCAAACAGAGTAAAACAGAGGCAAACGGAGTTAAACAGAGGCAAACAGAGTTAAACAGAGTTAAACAGAGTTAAACAGAGTTAAACAGATTTAAACAGAGGCAAGCAGAGTTAAAAAGAGGCAAACAGAGTTTAAACAGAGGCAAACAGAGTTAAACAAGGCTAACAGAGTTAAACAGAGGCAAAGAGAGTGAAACAGGGGCAAACAGAGTGAATTCGACTTAAACAGACTTAAACAGAGGCAAACAGACTTAAACAGTGGCAAGCAGACTTCAACAGACTCAAACAGACTTAAACAGAGGAAACAGACTTAAAAAGTAGCAAACAGACTTAAACAGAGGCAAACAGAATTAAACAGAGGGCAAACAGAGTGAAACAGAGGCAAACAGAGTGAAACAGAGGCAAACAGAGTTAAACAGAGTTAAACAGAAGAAAACAGAGTGAAACAGAGGCAAACAGAGTTAAATAGAGGCAAACAGAGTTAAACAGAGTTAAACAGAGGCAAACAGAGTTAAACAGAGGCAAACAGAGTTAAACAGAGGCTAACAGAGTTAAACAGAGGCTAACAGAATGAAACAGAGGCAGAGTGAAACAGAGCAAAGAGACTTAAACAGAGGCAAACAGAGTGAAACAGAGGCAAACAGAGTGAAACAGTGGAAAAAGAGTGAAACAGAGGCAAAAAGAGTGAAACAGAGGCAAACAGAGTGAAACAGAGGCAAACAGAGTGAAACAGACTTAAACAGAGGCAAACAGACTTAAACAGACGCACACAGACTTAAACAGAGGCAAACAGAGTGAAACAGAGTTAAACAGAGGCAAACAGAGTTAAAAGAAGGCAAACAGAGTAAAGCAGAGGCAAACAGAGAGAAACAGAGGCAAACAGAGTTAAACAGAGTTAAACAGAGTTAAACAGAGTTAAACAGATTTAAACAGAGGGAAACAGAGTTAAACAGAGGCAAACAGAGTTAAACAGATGCAAAGAGAGTTATAACGAGGCAAAAAGAGTTAAACAGAGGCAAACAGAGTGAAACAGAGGCAAACAGAGTTAAACTGAGGCTAACAGAGTTAAACAGAGGCAAACAGATTGAAACAGAGGCAAACAGAGTGAAACAGAGGCAAACAGAGTGAAACAGATGCAAACAGAGTTAAACATAGGCAAACAGGGTGAAACAGAGGCAAACAGATTTAAACAGGCTTAAACAGAGGCAAACAGAGTTATACAGAGGCAAACAGAGTTAAACAGAGGCAAACAGAGTTAAACAGAGGCAAACAGAGTTAAACAGAAGCTAACAGAGTTAAACAGAGGCTAACAGAATGAAACAGAGGCAAACAGAGTGAAACAGAGGCAAACAGACTTAAACAGAGGCAAACACAAAAAGAGTGAAACAGAGGCAAACAGAGTAAAACAGAGGCAAAACAGAGTGAAACAGACTTAAACAGAGGCAAAAACAGACTTAAACAGACGCAAAACAGACTTAAACAGAGGCAAACAGAGTGAAACAGAGTTAAACAGAGGCAAACAGAGTTAAACTGAGGCTAACAGAGTTAAACAGAGGCAAACAGAGTGAAACAGAGGCAAACAGAGTGAAACAGAGGCAAACAGAGTGAAACAGAGGCAAAAAGAGTGAAACAGATGCAAACAGAGTTAAACATAGGCAAACAGGGTGAAACAGAGGCAAACAGAGTTAAACAGGCTTAAACAGAGGCAAACAGAGTTATACAGAGGTCAAACAGAGTTAAACAGAGGCAAATAGAGTAAAACAGAGGCAAACAGAGTTAAACAGAGGCAAACAATGTTAAACAGAGGCAAACAGTGTTAAACAGTAGGCAAACAGGTGAAACAGAGCTAAACAGAGGCAAGCAGAGGCAAACAGAGGGAAACAGAGGAAAACAGAGGCAAACAGAGTGAAACAGAGGCAAACAGAGTGAAACAGAGGCAAACAGAGTGAAAACAGAGTGAAACAGAGGCAAACAGAGTGAAACAGAGTGAAACAGAGTGAAACAGAGGTAAACAGAGTTAAACTGAGGCTAACAGAGTTAAACAGAGGCAAACAGAGTTAAACAGAGGCAAACAGAGTGAAACAGAGGCAAACAGAGTTGAAACAGATGCCAAAAAGAGAGAAACAGATGCAAACAGAGTTAAACATAGGCAAACAGGGTGAAACAGAGGCAAACAGAGTTAAAACAGGATTAAACAGAGGGCAACCGGAGTTATACAGAGGCAAACAGAGTTAAACAGAGGGCAAACAGAGTAAAACAGAGGCAAACAGAGTTAAACAGAGGCAAACAATGTTAAACAGAGGCAAACAGTGTTAAACAGATGCAAACAGGGTTAAAACAGAGTTAAACAGAGGCAAACAGAGGCAAACAGTAGGGAAACAGAGGAAAACAGAGGCAAACAGAGTGAAACAGAGTGAATCAGAGGCAAACAGAGTGAAACAGAGGCAAACAGAGTGAAACAGAGGCAAAAAAGAGAGAAACAGAGGCAAACAGAGTGAAACAGAGGCAAACAGAACGAAATAGACTTAAACAAACTTAAACAGAGGCAAACAGACTTAAACAGAGGCAAACAGATTTAAACAGACGCAAACAGAGTAAAACAGGGGCAAACAGAGTTAAAAAGAGGCAAACAGTGTTAAACAGAGGCAAACAGAGTTAAACAGAGGCAAACAGAGTTAAACAGATTTAAACAGAAGTTAAACAGAGTTAAACAGATTGAAACAGAGGCAAGCAGAATTAAAAAGAGGCAAACAGAGTTAAACAGAGGCAAACAGAGTATAAACAGACGAAAAACAGAGTTAAACAGAGCATAACAGAGTTAAACAGAGGCAAACAGAGTGAAACAGTGGCAAACAGACTTCAACAGACTCAAAACAGAGTTAAAACAGAGGCAAACAGACTTAAAAAGTAGCAAACAGACTTAAACAGACGCAAACAGAGTAAAACAGAGGCAAACGGAGTTAAACAGAGGCAAACAGAGTTTAAACAGAGTTAAACAGAGTTAAACAGAGTTAAACAGAGTTAACAGATTTAAACAGAGGCAAGCAGAGTTAAAAAGAGGCAAACAGAGTTAAAACAAGGCAAACAGAGTTAAACAAGGCTAACAGAGTTAAACAGAGGCAAAGCGAGTGAAACAGGGGCAAACAGAGTGAATTCGACTTAAACAGACTTAAACGAGGGCAAAACAGACTTAAACAGTGGCAAGCAGACTTCAACAGACTCAAACAGACTTAAACAGAGGAAACAGACTTAAAAAGTAGCAAACAGACTTAAACAGAGGCAAACAGAATTAAACAGAGGCAAACAGAGTGAAACAGAGGCAAACAGAGTGAAACAGAGGGCAAACAGAGTTAAAACAGAAGAAAACAGAGTGAAACAGAGGCAAACAGAGTTAAATAGAGGCAAACAGAGTTAAACAGAGTTAAACAGAGGCAAACAGAGTTAAACAGAGGCAAACAGAGGTTAAACAGAGGCTAACAGAGTTAAACAGAGGCTAACAGAATGAAACAGAGGCAGAGTGAAACAGAGCAAAGAGACTTAAACAGAGGCAAACAGAGTGAAACAGAGGCAAACAGAGTGAAACAGTGGAAAAAGAGTGAAACAGAGGCAAAAAGAGTGAAACAGAGGCAAACAGAGTGAAACAGAGGCAAACAGAGTGAAACAGACTTAAACAGAGGCAAACAGACTTAACAGACGCACACAGACTTAAACAGAGGCAAACAGAGTGAAACAGAGTTAAACATAGGCAAACAGAGTTAAAAGAAGGCAAACAGAGTAAAGCAGAGGCAAACAGAGAGAAAAGAGGCAAACAGAGTTAAACAGAGTTAAACAGAGTTTAAACAGATTTAAACAGAGGGAAACAGAGTTAAACAGAGGCAAACTGAGTTAAACAGAGGCAAAGAGAGTTATAACGAGGCATAAAAGAGTTAAACAGAGGCAAACAGAGTGAAACAGAGGCAAACAGAGTTAAACTGAGGCTAACAGAGTTAAACAGAGGCAAACAGAGTGAAACAGAGGCAAACAGAGTGAAACAGAGGCAAACAGAGTGAAACAGATGCAAACAGAGTTAAACATAGGCAAACAGAGTGAAACAGGCAAAACAGATTTAAACAGGCTTAAACAGAGGCAAACAGAGTTATACAGAGGCAAACAGAGGTTAAACAGAGGCAAACAGAGTTAAACAGAGGCAAACAGAGTTAAACAGAAGCTAACAGAGTTAAACAGAGGCTAACAGAATGAAACAGAGGCAAACAGAGTGAAACAGAGGCAAACGGACTTAAACAGAGGCAAACAGAGTGAAACAGAGGCAAACAGAGTGAAACAGTGGAAAAAGAGTGAAACAGAGGGCAAAAAGAGTGAAACAGAGGCAAACAGAGTAAAACAGAGGCAAACAGAGTGAAACAGACTTAAACAGAGGCAAACAGACTTAAACAGACGCAAACAGACTTAAACAGAGGGAAACAGAGTGAAACAGAGTTAAACAGAGGCAAACAGAGTTAAACTGAGGCTAACAGAGTTAAACAGAGGCAAACCAGAGTGAAACAGAGGCAAACAGAGTGAAACAGAGGCAAACAGAGTGAAACAGAGGCAAAAAGAGTGAAACAGATGCAAACAGAGTTAAACAGCAGGCGAACAGGGTGAAACAGAGGCAAACAGAGTTAAACAGGCTTAAACAGAGGCAAACAGAGTTATACAGAGGCAAACAGAGTTAAACAGAGGCAAATAGAGTAAAACAGAGGCAAACAGAGTTAAACAGAGGCAAACAATGTTAAACAGAGGCAAACAGTGTTAAACAGAGGCAAACAGGGTGAAACAGAGCTAAACAGAGGCAAACAGAGGCAAACAGAGGGAAACAGAGGGAAAACAGAGGCAAACAGAGTGAACAGAGGCAAAAGAGTGAAACAGAGGCAAACAGAGTGAAAACAGAGTGAAACAGAGGCAAACAGAGTGAAACAGAGTGAAACAGAGGCAAACAGAGTGAAAACAGAGGCAAACAGAAGTGAAACAGAGGCAAAAAGAGAGAAGCAGAGGCAAAACAAAGTGAAACAGAGGCAAACAGAACGAAATTGACTTAAACAAACTTAAACAGAGGCAAACAGACTTAAACAGAGGCAAACAGACTTAAAACAGACGCAAACTGAGAAAAACAGAGGCAAACAGAGTTAAACAGAGGCAAACAGAGTTAAACAGAGTTAAACAGAGTTAAACAGAGTTTAAACAGAGTTAAACAGAGTTAAAACAAAGGCAAACAGAGTTAACAGGAGGCCAACAGAGTTAAACAGAGGCAAAAATTAGTTAAACAGAGGCAAACAGAGTGAAACAGAGGCAAACAGAGTGAAACAGAGGGAAACAGAGTGAAACAGATGCAAACAGAGTTAAACTAGGCAAACAGGGTGAAACAGTGGCAAACAGAGTTAAACAGGCTTAAACAGAGGCAAACAGATTTATACAGAGGCAAACAGAGTTAACAGAGGCAAACAGAGTAAAACAGAGGCAAACAGAGTTAAACAGAGGCAAGCAATGCTAAACAGAGGCAAAGAGTGTTAAACAGAGGCAAACAGGGATAAACAGAGTTAAACAGAGGCAAACAGAGGCAAACAGAGGGAAACAGAGGAAAACAGAGGCAAACAGAGTGATACAGAATGAAACAGAGTGAAACAGAGGCAAAACAGAGTGAAACAGAGGCAAACAGAGTGAAACAGAAGCAAAACAGAGTGAAACAGAGGCAAAAAGAGAGAAACAGAGGCAAACAGAGTGAAAACCGACTTAAACAAACTTAAACAGAGGCAAACAGACATAAAACAGAAGCAAACAGCTTAAACAGACGCAAACAGAGTAAAACAGAGGCAAACAGAGTTAAACAGAGGCAAACAGAGTTAAACAGAGTTAAACAGAGTTAAACAGAGGCAAACAGAGTTAAAAAGAGACAAACAGAGTTAAACAGAGGCAAACAGAGTTAAACAGAGGCTAACAGAGTTAAACAGAGGCTAACAGAATGAAACAGAGGCAAACAGAGTGCAACAGAGGCAAACAGACTTAAACAGAGGCAAACAGAGTGAAACAGAGGCAAACAGAGTGAAACAGTGGAAAAAGAGTGAAACAGAGGCAAAAAGAGTGAAACAGAGGCAAACAGAGTGAAACAGAGGCAAACAGAGTGAAACAGATTTAAACAGAGGCAAACAGACTTAAACAGAACGCAAACAGACTTAAAGAAAGGCAAACAGAGTGAATCAGAGGCAAAGAGAGTGAAACAGAGTGAAACAGAGGCAAACAGATTTAAATAGAGTTAAAAAGAGTTAAACAGAGTTAAACAGAGGCAAACTGAGTTAAAAAGAGGCAAACAGAGTAAAACAGAGGCAAACAGAGAGAAACAGAGGCAAACAGAGTTAAACAGAGTTAAACAGAGTTAAACAGATTTAAACAGTGGCAAAACAGAGTTAAACAGAGGCAAACAGAGTTAAACAGAGGCAAAGAGAGTTATACCGAGGCAAACAGAGTTCAAAAGAGGCAAAACAGAGTGAAACAGAGGCAAACAGAGTTAAACTGAGGCTAACAGAGTTAAACAGAGGCAAACAGAGTGAAACAGAGGCAAACAGAGTGAAACAGAGGCAAAAAGAGTGAAACAGATGCAAACAGAGTTAAACATAGGCAAACAGGGTGAAACAGAGGCAAACAGAGTTAAACAGGATTAAACAGAGGCAAACGGAGTTATACGGAGGCAAACAGAGTTAAACAGAGGCAAACAGAGTAAAAACAGAGGCAAACAGATTTAAACAGAGGCAAACAAAGTTAAACAGAGGCAAACAGTGTTTAAACAGAGGCAAACAGGGTTAAACAGAGTTAAACAGAGGCAAACAGAGGCAAACAGATGGAAACAGAGGAAAACAGAGGCAAACAGAGTGAAACAGAGTGAATCAGAGGCAAACAGAGTGAAACAGAGGCAAACAGAGTGAAACAGAGGCAAAAAGAGAGAAACAGAGGCAAACAGAGTGAAACAGAGGCAAACAGAACGAAGTAGACTTAAACAAACTTAAACAGAGGCAAACAGACTTAAACAGAGGCAAACAGAATTTAAACAGACGCAAACAGAGTAAAACAGGGGCAAACAGAGTTAAACAGAGGCAAACAGAGTTAAACAGAGTTAAACAGAGGCAAACAGAGTTAAAAAGAGGCAAACAGTGTTAAACAGAGGCAAACAGAGTTAAACAGAGGCAAACAGAGTTAAACAGATTTAAACAGATTTAAACAGAGTTAAACAGATTGAAACAGAGGCAAGCAGAATTAAAAAGAGGCAAAAAGAGTTAAACAGAGGCAAACAGAGTTAAACAGACGAAAAACAGAGTTAAACAGAGGCTAACAGAGTTAAACAGAGGCAAACAGAGTGAAACAGTGGCAAACAGACTTCAACAGGACTCAAACAGAGTTAAACAGAGGCAAACAGACTTAAAAAGTAGCAAACAGACTTAAACAGACGCAAACAGAGTAAAACAGAGGCAAACGGAGTTAAACAGAGGCAAACAGAGTTAAACAGAGTTAAACAGAGTTAAACAGAGTTAAACAGATTTAAACAGAGGCAAGCAGAGTTAAAAAGAGGCAAACAGAGTTAAACAGAGGCAAACAGAGTTAAACAAGGCTAACAGAGTTAAACAGAGGCAAGGAGAGTGAAACAGGGGCAAAACAGAGTGAATTCGACTTAAACAGACTTAAACAGAGGCAAACAGACTTAAACAGTGGCAAGCAGACTTCAACAGACTCAAACAGACTTAAACAGAGGAAACAGACTTAAAAAGTAGCAAACAGACTTAAACAGAGGCAAACAGAATTAAACAGAGGCAAACAGAGTGAAACAGAGGCAAACAGAGTGAAACAGAGGCAAACAGAGTTAAACAGAGTTAAACAGAAGCAAACAGAGTGAAACAGAGGCAAACAGAGTTAAATAGAGGCAAACAGAGTTAAATAGAGTTAAGCAGAGGCAAACAGAGTTAAACAGAGGGCAAACAGAGTTAAACAGAGGCTAACAGAGTTAAACAGAGGCTAACAGAATGAAACAGAGGCAGAGTGAAACAGATCAAAGAGACTTAAACAGAGGCAAACAGAGTGAAACAGAGGCAAACAGAGTGAAACAGTGGAAAAAGAGTGAAACAGGAGGCAAAAAGAGTGAAACAGAGGCAAACAGAGTGAAACAGAGGCAAACAGAGTGAAACAGACTTAAACAGAGGCAAACAGACTTAAACAGACGCACACAGACTTAAACAGAGGCAAACAGAGTGAAACAGAAGTTAAGCAGAGGCAAACAGAGTTAAAAGAAGGCAAACAGAGTAAAGCAGAGGCAAACAGAGAGAAACAGAGGCAAACAGAGTTAAACAGAGTTAAACAGAGTTAAACCGATTTAAAACAGAGGGAAACAGAGTTAAACAGAGGCAAACAGACTTAAACAGAGGCAAACAGATTTAAACAGACGCAAACAGAGTAAAACAGGGGCAAACAGAGTTAAACAGAGGCAAACAGAGTTAAACAGAGTTAAACAGAGGCAAACAGAGTTAAAAAGAGGCAAACAGTGTTAAACAGAGGCAAACAGAGTTAAACAGAGGCAAACAGAGTTAAACAGATTTAAACTGATTTAAACAGAGTTAAACAGATTGAAACAGAGGCAAGCAGAATTAAAAAGAGGCAAAAAGAGTTAAACAGAGGCAAACAGAGTTAAACAGACGAAAAACAGAGTTAAACAGAGGCTAACAGAGTTAAACAGAGGCAAACAGAGTGAAACAGTGGCAAACAGACTTCAACAGACTCAAACAGAGTTAAACAGAGGCAAACAGACTTAAAAAGTAGCAAACAGACTTAAACAGACGCAAACAGAGTAAAACAGAGGCAAACGGAGTTAAACAGAGGGCAAACAGAGTTAAACAGAGTTAAACAGAGTTAAACAGAGTTAAACAGATTTAAACAGAGGCAAGCAGAGTTAAAAAGAGGCAAACAGAGTTAAACAGAGGCAAACAGAGTTAAAACAAGGCTAACAGAGTTAAACAGAGGCAAGGAGAGTGAAACAGGGGCAAACAGAGTGAATTCGACTTAAACAGACTTAAACAGAGGCAAACAGACTTAAACAGTGGCAAGCAGACTTCAACAGACTCAAACAGACTTAAACAGAGGAAACAGACTTAAAAAGTAGCAAACAGACTTAAACAGAGGCAAACAGAATTAAACAGAGGCAAACAGAGTGAAACAGAGGCAAACAGAGTGAAACAGAGGCAAACAGAGTTAAACAGAGTTAAACAGAAGCAAACAGAGTGAAACAGAGGCAAACAGAGTTAAATAGAGGCAAACAGAGTTAAATAGAGTTAAGCAGAGGCAAACAGAGTTAAACAGAGGCAAACAGAGTTAAACAGAGGGCTAACAGAGTTAAACAGAGGCTAACAGAATGAAACAGAGGCAGAGTGAAACAGATCAAAGAGACTTAAACAGAGGCAAACAGAGTGAAACAGAGGCAAACAGAGTGAAACAGTGGAAAAAAGAGTGAAACAGAGGCAAAAAGAGTGAAACAGAGGCAAACAGAGTGAAACAGAGGCAAACAGAGTGAAACAGACTTAAACAGAGGCAAACAGACTTAAACAGACGCACACAGACTTAAACAGAGGCAAACAGAGTGAAACAGAGTTAAGCAGAGGCAAACAGAGTTAAAAGAAGGCAAACAGAGTAAAGCAGAGGCAAACAGAGAGAAACAGAGGCAAACAGAGTTAAACAGAGTTAAAAGTTAAACAGAGTTAAACCGATTTAAACAGAGGGAAACAGAGTTAAACAGAGGCAAACAGAGTTAAACCGAGGCAAAGAGAGTTATAACGAGGCAAACAGAGTTAAACAGAGGCAAACAGAGTGAAACAGAGGCAAACAGAGTTAAACTGAGGCTAACAGAGTTAAACAGAGGCAAACAGAGTGAAACAGAGGCAAACAGAGTGAAACAGAGGCAAACAGATTGAAACAGATGCAAACAGAGTTAAACATAGGCAAACAGGGTGAAACAGAGGCAAACAGATTTAAACAGGCTTAAACAGAGGCAAACAGAGTTATACAGAGGCAAACAGAGTTAAACAGAGGCAAACAGAGTTAAACAGAGGCAAACAGAGTTAAACAGAAGCTAACAGAGTTAAACAGAGGCTAACAGAATGAAACAGAGGCAAACAGAGTGAAACAGAGGCAAACAGACTTAAACAGAGGCAAACAGAGTGAAACAGAGGCAAACAGAGTGAAACAGTGGAAAAAGAGTGAAACAGAGGCAAAAAGAGTGGAACAGAGGCAAACAGAGTAAAACAGAGGCAAACAGAGTGAAACAGACTTAAACAGAGGCAAACAGACTTAAACAGACGCAAACAGACTTAAACAGAGGCAAACAGAGTGAAACAGAGTTAAACAGAGGCAAACAGAGTTAAACTGAGGCTAACAGAGTTAAACAGAGGCAAACAGAGTGAAACAGAGGCAAACAGAGTGAAACAGAGGCAAACAGAGTGAAACAGAGGCAAAAAGAGTGAAACAGATGCAAACAGAGTTAAACATAGGCAAACAGGGTGAAACAGAGGCAAACAGAATTAAACAGGCTTAAACAGAGGCAAACAGAGTTATACAGAGGCAAACAGAGTTAAACAGAGGCAAATAGAGTAAAACAGAGGCAAACAGAGTTAAACAGAGGCAAACAATGTTAAACAGAGGCAAACAGTGTTAAACAGAGGCAAACAGGGTGAAACAGAGCTAAACAGAGGCAAACAGAGGCAAACAGAGGGAAACAGAGGAAAACAGAGGCAAACAGAGTGAAACAGAGGCAAACAGAGTGAAACAGAGGCAAACAGAGTGAAACAGATTGAAACAGAGGCAAACAGAGTGAAACAGAGTGAAACAGAGGCAAACAGAGTGAAACAGAGGCAAACAGAGTGAAACAGAGGCAAAAAGAGAGAAGCAGAGGCAAACAAAGTGAAACAGAGGCAAACAGAACGAAATTGACTTAAACAAACTTAAACAGAGGCAAACAGACTTAAACAGAGGCAAACAGACTTAAACAGACGCAAACTGAGAAAAACAGAGGCAAACAGAGTTAAACAGAGGCAAACAGAGTTAAACAGAGTTAAACAGAGTTAAACAGAGTTTAACAGAGTTAAACAGAGTTAAACAAAGGCAAACAGAGTGAACTGGAGGCAAACAGAGTTAAACAGAGGCAAGCAGAGTTAAACAGAGGCAAACAGAGTGAAACAGAGGCAAACAGAGTGAAACAGAGGCAAACAGGGTGAAACAGAGGCGAACAGAGTTAAACAGGCTTAAACAGAGGCAAACAGATTTATACAGAGGCAAACAGAGTTAAACAGAGGCAAACAGAGTAAAACAGAGGCAAACAGACTTAAACAGAGGCAAGCAATGTTAAACTGAGGCAAACAGTGTTAAACAGAGGCAAACAGGGTTAAACAGAGTTAAACAGAGGCAAACAGAGGCAAAAAGAGGGAAACAGAGGAAAACAGAGGCAAACAGAGTGATACAGAATGAAACAGAGTGAAACAGAGGCAAACAGAGTGAAACAGAGGCAAACAGAGTGAAACAGAAGCAAACAGAGTGAAACAGAGGCAAAAAGAGAGAAACAGAGGCAAACAGAGTGAAACCGACTTAAACAAACTTAAACAGAGGCAAACAGACATAAACAGAAGCAAACAGACTTAAACAGACGCAAACAGAGTAAAACAGAGGCAAACAGAGTTAAACAGAGGCAAACAGAGTTAAACAGAGTTAAACAGAGTTAAACAGAGTTAAGCAGAGGCAAACAGAGTTAAAAAGAGGCAAACAGAGTTAAACAGAGGCAAACAGAGTTAAACAGAGGCTAACAGAGTTAAACAGAGGCTAACAGAATGAAACAGAGGCAAACAGAGTGAAACAGAGGCAAACAGACTTAAACAGAGGCAAACAGAGTGAAACAGAGGCAAACAGAGTGAAACAGTGGAAAAAGAGTGAAACAGAGGCAAAAAGAGTGAAACAGAGGCAAACAGAGTGAAACAGAGGCAAACAGAGTGAAACAGACTTAAACAGAGGCAAACAGACTTAAACAGACGCAAACAGACTTAAACAAAGGCAAACAGAGTGAATCAGAGGCAAAGATAGTGAAACAGAGTGAAACAGAGGCAAACAGAGTTAAATAGAGTTAAAAAGAGTTAAACAGGGTTAAACAGAGGCAAACTGAGTTAAAAAGAGGCAAACAGAGTAAAACAGAGGCAAACAGAGAGAAACAGAGGCAAACAGAGGCAAACAGAGTTAAACAGAGTTAAACAGATTTAAACAGTGGCAAACAGAGTTAAACAGAGGCAAACAGAGTTAAACAGAGGCAAGGAGAGTTATACCGAGGCAAACAGAGTTCAAAAGAGGCAAACAGAGTGAAACAGAGGCAAACAGAGTTAAACTGAGGCTAACAGAGCTAAACAGAGGCAAACAGAGTGAAACAGAGGCAAACAGAGTGAAACAGAGGCAAAAAGAGTGAAACAGATGAAAACAGAGTTAAACATAGGCAAACAGGGTGAAACAGAGGCAAACAGAGTTAAACAGGATTAAACAGAGGCAAACGGAGTTATACGGAGGCAAACAGAGTTAAACAGAGGCAATCAGAGTAAAACAGAGGCAAACAGAGTTAAACAGAGGCAAACAAAGTTAAACAGAGGCAAACAGTGTTAAACAGAGGCAAACAGGGTTAAACAGAGTTAAACAGAGGCAAACAGAGGCAAACAGAGGGAAACAGAGGAAAACAGAGGCAAACAGAGTGAAACAGAGTGAATCAGAGGCAAACAGAGTGAAACAGAGGCAAACAGAGTGAAACAGAGGCAAAAAGAGAGAAACAGAGGCAAACAGAGTGAAACAGAGGCAAACAGAACGAAGTAGACTTAAACAAACTTAAACAGAGGCAAACAGACTTAAACAGAGGCAAACAGATTTAAACAGACGCAAACAGAGTAAAACAGGGGCAAACAGAGTTAAACAGATGCAAACAGAGTTAAACAGAGTTAAACAGAGGCAAACAGAGTTAAAAAGAGGCAAACAGTGTTAAACAGAGGCAAACAGAGTTAAACAGAGGCAAACAGAGTTAAACAGATTTAAACAAATTTAAACAGAGTTAAACAGATTGAAACAGAGGCAAGCAGAATTAAAAAGAGGCAAAAAGAGTTAAACAGAGGCAAACAGAGTTAAACAGACGAAAAACAGAGTTAAACAGAGGCTAACAGAGTTAAACAGAGGCAAACAGAGTGAAACAGTGGCAAACAGAGTGAAACCTACTTAAACAGACTTAAACAGTGGCAAACAGACTTCAACAGACTCAAACAGACTGAAACAGAGGCAAACAGACTTAAAAAGTAGCAAACAGACTTAAACAGAGGCAAACAGACTTAAACAGACGCAAACAGAGTAAAACAGAGGCAAACGGAGTTAAACAGAGGCAAACAGAGTTAAACAGATTTAAACAGAGTTAAACAGATTTAAACAGAGGCAAGCAGAGTTAAAAAGAGGCAAACAGAGTTAAACAGAGGCAAACAGAGTTAAACAAGGCTAACAGAGTTAAACAGAGGCAAAGAGAGTGAAACAGGGGCAAACAGAGTGAATTCGACTTAAACAGACTTAAACAGAGGCAAACAGACTTAAACAGTGGCAAACAGACTTCAACAGACTCAAACAGACTTAAACAGAGGAAAGCAGACTTAAAAAGTAGCAAACAGACTTAAACAGAGACAAACAGAATTAAACAGAGGCAAACAGAGTGAAACAGAGGCAAACAGAGTTAAACAGAGGCAAACAGAGTTAAACAGAGTTAAACAGAAGCAAACAGAGTGAAACAGAGGCAAACAGAGTTAAATAGAGGCAAACAGAGTTAAAAAGAGTTAAACAGAGGCAAACAGAGTTAAACAGAGGCAAACAGAGTTAAACAGAGGCTAACAGAGTTAAACAGAGGCTAACAGAATGAAACAGAGGCAAACAGAGTGAAACAGAGGCAAAGAGACTTAAACAGAGGCAAACAGAGTGAAACAGAGGCAAACAGAGTGAAACAGTGGAAAAAGAGTGAAACAGAGGCAAAAAGAGTGAAACAGAGGCAAACAGAGTGAAACAGAGGCAAACAGAGTGAAACAGACTTAAACAGAGGCAAACAGACTTAAACAGACGCAAACAGACTTAAACAGAGGCAAACAGAGTGAAACAGAGTTAAACAGAGGCAAACAGAGTTAAAAGAAGGCAAACAGAGTAAAGCAGAGGCAAACAGAGAGAAACAGAGGCAAACAGAGTTAAACAGAGTTAAACAGAGTTAAACAGAGTTAAACAGATTTAAACAGAGAGAAACAGAGTTAAACAGAGGCAAACAGTTAAACAGAGGCAAAGAGAGTTATACCGAGGCAAACAGAGTTAAACAGAGGCAAACAGAGTGAAACTGAGGCTAACAGAGTTAAACAGAGGCAAACAGAGTGAAACAGAGGCAAACAGAGTGAAACAGAGGCAAACAGAGTGAAACAGATGCAAACAGAGTTAAACATAGGCAAACAGGGTGAAACAGAGGCAAACAGATTTAAACAGGCTTAAACAGAGGCAAACAGAGTTATACAGAGGCAAACAGAGTTAAACAGAGGCAAACAGAGTTAAAAGAAGGCAAACAGAGTAAAGCAGAGGCAAACAGAGAGAAACAGAGGCAAACAGAGTTAAACACAGTTAAACAGAGTTAAACAGAGTTAAACAGATTTAAACAGAGAGAAACAGAGTTAAACAGAGGCAAACAGAGTTAAACAGAGGCAAAGAGAGTTATACCGAGGCAAACAGAGTTAAACAGAGGCAAACAGAGTGAAACTGAGGCTAACAGAGTTAAACAGAGGCAAACAGAGTGAAACAGAGGCAAACAGAGTGAAACAGAGGCAAACAGAGTGAAACAGATGCAAACAGAGTTAAACATAGGCAAACAGGGTGAAACAGAGGCAAACAGATTTAAACAGGCTTAAACAGAGGCAAACAGAGTTATACAGAGGCAAACAGAGTTAAACAGAGGCAAACAGAGTTAAACAGAGGCAAACAGAGTTAAACAGAAGCTAACAGAGTTAAACAGAGGCAAACAGGGTGAAACAGAGGCAAACAGAGTTAAACAGGATTAAACAGATGCAAACGGAGTTATACAGAGGCAAACAGAGTAAAACAGAGGCAAACAGAGTTAAACAGAGGCAAACAATGTTAAACAGAGGCAAACAGTGTTAAACAGAGGCAAACAGGGTTAAACAGAGTTAAACAGAGGCAAACAGAGGCAAACAGAGGGAAACAGAGGAAAACAGAGGCAAACAGAGTGAAACAGAGTGAATCAGAGGCAAACAGAGTGAAACAGGGGCAAACAGAGTGAAACAGAGGCAAAAAGAGAGAAACAGAGGCAAACAGAGTGAAACAGAGGCAAACAGAACGAAATAGACTTAAACAAACTTAAACAGAGGCAAACAGACTTAAACAGAGGCAAACAGATTTAAACAGACGCAGCAGAGTAAAACAGGGGCAAACAGAGTTAAACAGAGGCAAACAGAGTTAAACAGAGTTAAACAGAGGCAAACAGAGTTAAAAAGAGGCAAACAGTGTTAAACAGAGGCAAACAGAGTTAAACAGAGGCAAACAGAGTTAAACAGATTGAAACAGAGGCAAGCAGAATTAAAAAGAGGCAAAAAGAGTTTAACAGAGGCAAACAGAGTTAAACAGACGAAAAACAGAGTTAAACAGAGGCTAACAGAGTTAAACAGAGGCAAACAGAGTGAAACAGTGGCAAACAGAGTGAAACCTACTTAAACAGACTTAAACAGTGGCAAACAGACTTCAACAGACTCAAACAGACTTAAACAGAGGCAAACAGACTTAAAAAGTAGCAAACAGACTTAAACAGAGGCAAACAGACTTAAACAGACGCAAACAGAGTAAAACAGAGGCAAACGGAGTCAAACAGAGGCAAATAGAGTTAAACTGAGTTAAACAGAGTTAAACAGAGTTAAACAGATTTAAACAGAGGCAAGCAGAGTTAAAAAGAGGCAAACAGAGTTAAACAGAGGCAAACAGAGTTAAACAAGGCTAACAGAGTTAAACAGAGGCAAAGAGAGTGAAACAGGGGCAAACAGAGTGAATTCGACTTAAACAGACTTAAACAGAGGCAAACAGACTTAAACAGTGGCAAACAGACTTCAACAGACTCAAACAGACTTAAACAGAGGCAAGCAGACTTAAAAAGTAGCAAACAGACTTAAACAGAGACAAACAGAATTAAACAGAGGCAAACAGAGTGAAACAGAGGCAAACAGAGTTAAACAGAGGCAAACAGAGTTAAACAGAGTTAAACAGAAGCAAACAGAGTGAAACAGAGGCAAACAGAGTTAAATAGAGGCAAACAGAGTTAAAAAGAGTTAAACAGAGGCAAACAGAGTTAAACAGAGGCAAACAGAGTTAAACAGAGGCTAACAGAGTTAAACAGAGGCTAACAGAATGAAACAGAGGCAAACAGAGTGAAACAGAGGCAAAGAGACTTAAACAGAGACAAACAGAGTGAAACAGAGGCAAACAGAGTGAAACAGTGGAAAAAGAGTGAAACAGAGGCAAAAAGAGTGAAACAGAGGCAAACAGAGTGAAACAGAGGCAAACAGAGTGAAACAGACTTAAACAGAGGCAAACAGACTTAAACAGACGCAAACAGACTTAAACAGAGGCAAACAGAGTGAAACAGAGTTAAACAGAGGCAAACAGAGTTAAACAGAGGCAAACAGAGTTAAACAGAGGCAAAGAGAGTTATACCGAGGCAAACAGAGTTAAACAGAGGCAAACAGAGTGAAACTGAGGCTAACAGAGTTAAACAGAGGCAAACAGAGTGAAACAGAGGCAAACAGAGTGAAACAGAGGCAAACAGAGTGAAACAGATGCAAACAGAGTTAAACATAGGCAAACAGGGTGAAACAGAGGCAAACAGATTTAAACAGGCTTAAACAGAGGCAAACAGAGTTATACAGAGGCAAACAGAGTTAAACAGAGGCAAACAGAGTTAAAAGAAGGCAAACAGAGTAAAGCAGAGGCAAACAGAGAGAAACAGAGGCAAACAGAGTTAAACACAGTTAAACAGAGTTAAACAGAGTTAAACAGATTTAAACAGAGAGAAACAGAGTTAAACAGAGGCAAACAGAGTTAAACAGAGGCAAAGAGAGTTATACCGAGGCAAACAGAGTTAAACAGAGGCAAACAGAGTGAAACTGAGGCTAACAGAGTTAAACAGAGGCAAACAGAGTGAAACAGAGGCAAACAGAGTGAAACAGAGGCAAACAGAGTGAAACAGATGCAAACAGAGTTAAACATAGGCAAACAGGGTGAAACAGAGGCAAACAGATTTAAACAGGCTTAAACAGAGGCAAACAGAGTTATACAGAGGCAAACAGAGTTAAACAGAGGCAAACAGAGTTAAAAGAAGGCAAACAGAGTAAAGCAGAGGCAAACAGAGAGAAACAGAGGCAAACAGAGTTAAACAGAGTTAAAACAGAGTTTAACAGAGTTAAACAGATTTAAACAGAGAGAAACAGAGTTAAACAGAGGCAAACAGAGTTAAACAGAGGCAAAGAGAGTTATACCGAGGCAAACAGAGTTAAACAGAGGCAAACAGAGTGAAACTGAGGCTAACAGAGTTAAACAGAGGCAAACAGAGTGAAACAGAGGCAAACAGAGTGAAACAGAGGCAAACAGAGTGAAACAGATGCAAACAGAGTTAAACATAGGCAAACAGGGTGAAACAGAGGCAAACAGATTTAAACAGGCTTAAACAGAGGCAAACAGAGTTATACAGAGGCAAACAGAGTTAAACAGAGGCAAACAGAGTTAAACAGAGGCAAACAGAGTTAAACAGAAGCTAACAGAGTTAAACAGAGGCAAACAGGGTGAAACAGAGGCAAACAGAGTTAAACAGGATTAAACAGAGGCAAACGGAGTTATACAGAGGCAAACAGAGTAAAACAGAGGCAAACAGAGTTAAACAGAGGCAAACAATGTTAAACAGAGGCAAACAGTGTTAAACAGAGGCAAACAGGGTTAAACAGAGTTAAACAGAGGCAAACAGAGGCAAACAGAGGGAAACAGAGGAAAACAGAGGCAAACAGAGTGAAACAGAGTGAATCAGAGGCAAACAGAGTGAAACAGGGGCAAACAGAGTGAAACAGAGGCAAAAAGAGAGAAACAGAGGCAAACAGAGTGAAACAGAGGCAAACAGAACGAAATAGACTTAAACAAACTTAAACAGAGGCAAACAGACTTAAACAGAGGCAAACAGATTTAAACAGACGCAGCAGAGTAAAACAGGGGCAAACAGAGTTAAACAGAGGCAAACAGAGTTAAACAGAGTTAAACAGAGGCAAACAGAGTTAAAAAGAGGCAAACAGTGTTAAACAGAGGCAAACAGAGTTAAACAGAGGCAAACAGAGTTAAACAGATTTAAACAGAGTTAAACAGAGTTAAACAGATTGAAACAGAGGCAAGCAGTATTAAAAAGAGGCAAAAAGAGTTAAACAGAGGCAAACAGAGTTAAACAGACGAAAAACAGAGTTAAACAGAGGCTAACAGAGTTAAACAGAGGCAAACAGAGTGAAACAGTGGCAAACAGAGTGAAACCTACTTAAACAGACTTAAACAGTGGCAAACAGACTTCAACAGACTCAAACAGACTTAAACAGAGGCAAACAGACTTAAAAAGTAGCAAACAGACTTAAACAGAGGCAAACAGACTTAAACAGACGCAAACAGAGTAAAACAGAGGCAAACGGAGTCAAACAGAGGCAAATAGAGTTAAACTGAGTTAAACAGAGTTAAACAGAGTTAAACAGATTTAAACAGAGGCAAGCAGAGTTAAAAAGAGGCAAACAGAGTTAAACAGAGGCAAACAGAGTTAAACAAGGCTAACAGAGTTAAACAGAGGCAAAGAGAGTGAAACAGGGGCAAACAGAGTGAATTCGACTTAAACAGACTTAAACAGAGGCAAACAGACTTAAACAGTGGCAAACAGACTTCAACAGACTCAAACAGACTTAAACAGAGGCAAGCAGACTTAAAAAGTAGCAAACAGACTTAAACAGAGACAAACAGAATTAAACAGAGGCAAACAGAGTGAAACAGAGGCAAACAGAGTTAAACAGAGGCAAACAGAGTTAAACAGAGTTAAACAGAAGCAAACAGAGTGAAACAGAGGCAAACAGAGTTAAATAGAGGCAAACAGAGTTAAAAAGAGTTAAACAGAGGCAAACAGAGTTAAACAGAGGCAAACAGAGTTAAACAGAGGCTAACAGAGTTAAACAGAGGCTAACAGAATGAAACAGAGGCAAACAGAGTGAAACAGAGGCAAAGAGACTTAAACAGAGACAAACAGAGTGAAACAGAGGCAAACAGAGTGAAACAGTGGAAAAAGAGTGAAACAGAGGCAAAAAGAGTTAAACAGAGGCAAACAGAGTGAAACAGAGGCAAACAGAGTGAAACAGACTTAAACAGAGGCAAACAGACTTAAACAGACGCAAACAGACTTAAACAGAGGCAAACAGAGTGAAACAGAGTTAAACAGAGGCAAACAGAGTTAAAAGAAGGCAAACAGAGTAAAGCAGAGGCAAACAGAGAGAAACAGAGGCAAACAGAGTTAAACAGAGTTAAACAGAGTTAAACAGAGTTAAACAGATTTAAACAGAGAGAAACAGAGTTAAACAGAGGCAAACAGAGTTAAACAGAGGCAAAGAGAGTTATACCGAGGCAAACAGAGTTAAACAGAGGCAAACAGAGTGAAACTGAGGCTAACAGAGTTAAACAGAGGCAAACAGAGTGAAACAGAGGCAAACAGAGTGAAACAGAGGCAAACAGAGTGAAACAGATGCAAACAGAGTTAAACATAGGCAAACAGGGTGAAACAGAGGCAAACAGATTTAAACAGGCTTAAACAGAGGCAAACAGAGTTATACAGAGGCAAACAGAGTTAAACAGAGGCAAACAGAGTTAAAAGAAGGCAAACAGAGTAAAGCAGAGGCAAACAGAGAGAAACAGAGGCAAACAGAGTTAAACAGAGTTAAACAGAGTTAAACAGAGTTAAACAGATTTAAACAGAGAGAAACAGAGTTAAACAGAGGCAAACAGAGTTAAACAGAGGCAAAGAGAGTTATACCGAGGCAAACAGAGTTAAACAGAGGCAAACAGAGTGAAACTGAGGCTAACAGAGTTAAACAGAGGCAAACAGAGTGAAACAGAGGCAAACAGAGTGAAACAGAGGCAAACAGAGTGAAACAGATGCAAACAGAGTTAAACATAGGCAAACAGGGTGAAACAGAGGCAAACAGATTTAAACAGGCTTAAACAGAGGCAAACAGAGTTATACAGAGGCAAACAGAGTTAAACAGAGGCAAACAGAGTTAAACAGAGGCAAACAGAGTTAAACAGAAGCTAACAGAGTTAAACAGAGGCAAACAGGGTGAAACAGAGGCAAACAGAGTTAAACAGGATTAAACAGAGGCAAACGGAGTTATACAGAGGCAAACAGAGTAAAACAGAGGCAAACAGAGTTAAACAGAGGCAAACAATGTTAAACAGAGGCAAACAGTGTTAAACAGAGGCAAACAGGGTTAAACAGAGTTAAACAGAGGCAAACAAAGGCAAACAGAGGGAAACAGAGGAAAACAGAGGCAAACAGAGTGAAACAGAGTGAATCAGAGGCAAACAGAGTGAAACAGGGGCAAACAGAGTGAAACAGAGGCAAAAAGAGAGAAACAGAGGCAAACAGAGTGAAACAGAGGCAAACAGAACGAAATAGACTTAAACAAACTTAAACAGAGGCAAACAGACTTAAACAGAGGCAAACAGATTTAAACAGACGCAGCAGAGTAAAACAGGGGCAAACAGAGTTAAACAGAGGCAAACAGAGTTAAACAGAGTTAAACAGAGGCAAACAGAGTTAAAAAGAGGCAAACAGTGTTAAACAGAGGCAAACAGAGTTAAACAGAGGCAAACAGAGTTAAACAGATTTAAACAGATTTAAACAGAGTTAAACAGATTGAAACAGAGGCAAGCAGAATTAAAAAGAGGCAAAAAGAGTTAAACAGAGGCAAACAGAGTTAAACAGACGAAAAACAGAGTTAAACAGAGGCTAACAGAGTTAAACAGAGGCAAACAGACTTAAACAGTGGCAAACAGACTTCAACAGACTCAAACAGACTTAAACAGAGGCAAACAGACTTAAAAAGTAGCAAACAGACTTAAACAGAGGCAAACAGACTTAAACAGACGCAAACAGAGTAAAACAGAGGCAAACGGAGTCAAACAGAGGCAAATAGAGTTAAACTGAGTTAAACAGAGTTAAACAGAGTTCAACAGATTTAAACAGAGGCAAGCAGAGTTAAAAAGAGGCAAACAGAGTTAAACAGAGGCAAACAGAGTTAAACAAGGCTAACAGAGTTAAACAGAGGCAAAGAGAGTGAAACAGGGGCAAACAGAGTGAATTCGACTTAAACAGACTTAAACAGAGGCAAACAGACTTAAACAGTGGCAAACAGACTTCAACAGACTCAAACAGACTTAAACAGAGGCAAACAGACATAAAAGGTAGCAAACAGAGCGAAACAGAGGCAAACAGAGTTAAACAGAGGCAAACAGAGTGAAACAGAGGCAAACAGAGTGAAACAGAGGCAAACAGAGGCAAACAGAGTTAAACAGAAGCAAACAGAGTGAAACAGAGGCAAACAGGGTTAAATAGAGGCTAACAGAGTTAAAGAGAGTTAAACAGAGGCAAACAGAGTTAAACAGAGGCAAACAGAGTTAAACAGAGGCTAACAGAGTTAAACAGAGGCTAACAGAATGAAACAGAGGCAAACAGAGTGAAACAGAGGCAAAGAGACTTAAACAGAGGCAAACAGAGTGAAACAGAGGCAAACAGAGTGAAACAGTGGAAAAAGAGTGAAACAGAGGCAAAAAGAGTGAAACAGAGGCAAACAGAGTGAAACAGAGGCAAACAGAGTGAAACAGACTTAAACAGAGGCAAACAGACTTAAACAGACGCAAACAGACTTAAACAGAGGCAAACAGACATAAAAGGTAGCAAACAGAGTGAAACAGAGGCAAACAGAATTAAACAGAGGCAAACAGAGTGAAACAGAGGCAAACAGAGTGAAACAGAGGCAAACAGAGGCAAACAGAGTTAAACAGAAGCAAACAGAGTGAAACAGAGGCAAACAGAGTTAAATAGAGGCTAACAGAGTTAAAGAGAGTTAAACAGAGGCAAACAGAGTTAAACAGAGGCAAACAGAGTTAAACAGAGGCTAACAGAGTTAAACAGAGGCTAACAGAATGAAACAGAGGCAAACAGAGTGAAACAGAGGCAAAGAGACTTAAACAGAGGCAAACAGAGTGAAACAGAGGCAAACAGAGTGAAACAGTGGAAAAAGAGTGAAACAGAGGCAAAAAGAGTGAAACAGAGGCAAACAGAGTGAAACAGAGGCAAACAGAGTGAAACAGACCTAAACAGAGGCAAACAGACTTAAACAGACGCAAACAGACTTAAACAGAGGCAAACAGAGTGAAACAGAGTTAAACAGAGGCAAACAGAGTTAAAAGAAGGCAAACAGAGTAAAGCAGAGGCAAACAGAGAGAAACAGAGGCAAACAGAGTTAAACAGAGTTAAACAGATTTAAACAGAGGGAAACAGAGTTAAACAGAGGCAAACAGAGTTAAACAGAGGCAAAGAGAGTTATACCGAGGCAAACAGAGTTAAACAGAGGCAAACAGAGTGAAACAGAGGCAAACAGAGTTAAACTGAGGCTAACAGAGTTAAACAGAGGCAAACAGAGTGAAATAGAAGCAAACAGAGTGAAACAGAGGCAAACAGAGTGAAACAGATGCAAACAGAGTTAAACATAGGCAAACAGGGTGAAACAGAGGCAAACAGATTTAAACAGGCTTAAACAGAGGCAAACAGAGTTATACAGAGGCAAACAGAGTTAAACAGAGGCAAACAGAGTTAAACAGAGGCAAACAGAGTTAAGCAGAAGCTAACAGAGTTAAACAGAGGCTAACAGAATGAAACAGAGGCAAACAGAGTGAAACAGAGGCAAACAAACTTAAACAGAGGCAAACAGAGTGAAACAGAGGCAAACAGAGTGAAACAGTGGAAAAAGAGTGAAACAGAGGCAAAAAGAGTGAAACAGAGGCAAACAGAGTGAAACAGAGGCAAACAGAGTGAAACAGACTTAAACAGAGGAAAACAGACTTAAACAGACGCAAACAGACTTAAACAGAGGCAAACAGAGGGAAACAGAGTTAAACAGAGGCAAACAGTGTTAAACTGAGGCTAACAGAGTTAAACAGAGGCAAACAGAGTGAAACAGAGGCAAACAGAGTGAAACAGAGGCAAACAGAGTGAAACAGAGGCAAAAAGAGTGAAACAGATGCAAACAGAGTTAAACATAGGCAAACAGGGTGAAACAGAGGCAAACAGAGTTAAACAGGCTTAAACAGAGGCAAACAGAGTTATGCAGAGGCAAACAGAGTTAAACAGAGGCAAACAGAGTAAAACAGAGGCAAACAGACTTAAACAGAGGCAAACAGAGTGAAACAGAGTTAAACAGAGGCAAACAGAGTTAAAAGAAGGCAAACAGAGTAAAGCAGAGGCAAACAGAGATAAACAGAGGCAAACAGAGTTAAACAGAGTTAAACAGAGTTAAACAGATTTAAACAGAGGGAAACAGGGTTAAACAGAGGCAAACAGAGTTAAACAGAGGCAAAGAGAGTTATACCGAGGCAAACAGAGTTAAACAGAGGCAAACAGATTGAAACAGAGGCAAACAGAGTTAAACTGAGGCAAACAGAGTGAAACAGAGGCAAACAGAGTGAAACAGAGGCAAACAGAGTGAAACAGATGCAAACAGAGTTAAACATAGGCAAACAGGGTGAAACAGAGGCAAACAGAGTTAGACAGAGGCAAACAGAGTTAAACAGAGGCGAACAGAGTAAAACAGAGGCAAACAGAGTTAAACAGAGGCAAACAATGTTAAACAGAGGCAAACAGTGTTAAACAGAGGCAAACAGGGTTAAACAGAGTTAAGCAGAGGCAAACAGAGGCAGCAGAGGGAAACAGAGGAAAACAGAGGCAAACAGAGTGAAACAGAGTGAAACAGAATGAAACAGAGGCAAACAGAGTGAAACAGAGTGAATCAGAGGCAAATAGAGTGAAACAGAGGCAAACAGAGTGAAACAGAGGCAAAAAGAGAGAAACAGAGGCAAACAGAGTGAAACAGAGGCAAACAGAACGAAATAGACTTAAACAAACTTAAACAGAGGCAAACAGAGTGAAACAGAGGCAAACAGAGTGAAACAGAGGCAAGCAGAGTGAAACAGAGGCAAAAAGAGTGAAACAGATGCAAACAGAGTTAAACATAGGCAAACAGGGTGAAACAGAGGCAAACAGAGTTAAACTGGATTAAACAGAGGCAAACGGAGTTATACAGAGGCAAGCAATGTTAAACAGAGGCAAACAGTGTTAAACAGAGGCAAACAGGGTTAAACAGAGTTAAACAGAGGCAAACAGAGGCAAACAGAGGAAAACAGAGGCAAACAGAGTGATACAGAATGAAACAGAGTGAAACAGAGGCAAACAGAGTGAAACAGAGTGAAACAGAGGCAAACAGAGTGAAACAGAAGCAAACAGAGTGAAACAGAGGCAAAAAGAGAGAAACAGAGGCAAACAGAGTGAAACCGACTTAAGCAAACTTAAACAGAGGCAAACAGACATAAACAGAGGCAAACAGACTTAAACAGACGCAAACAGAGTAAAACAGAGGCAAACAGAGTTAAACAGAGGCAAACAGAGTTAAACAGAGTTAAACAGAGTTAAACGGAGTTAAACAGAGGCAAACAGAGTTAAAAAGAGGCAAACAGAGTTAAACAGAGGCAAACAGATTTAAACAGAGGCTAACAGAGTTAAACAGAGGCTAACAGAATGAAACAGAGGCAAACAGAGTGAAACAGAGGCAAACAGACTTAAACAGAGGCAAACAGAGTGAAACAGAGGCAAACAGAGTGAAACAGTGGAAAAAGAGTGAAACAGAGGCAAAAAGAGTGAAACAGAGGCAAACAGAGTGAAACAGGGGCAAACAGAGTGAATTCGACTTAAACAGACTTAAACAGAGGCAAACAGACTTAAACAGTGGCAAACAGACTTCAACAGACTCAAACAGACTTAAACAGAGGCAAACAGACTTAAAAAGTAGCAAACAGACTTAAACAGAGGCAAACAGAATTAAACAGAGCCAAACAGAGTGAAACAGAGGCAAACAGAGTGAAACAGAGGCAAGCAGAGTTAAACAGAGTTAAACAGAAGCAAACAGAGTGAAACAGAGGCAAACAGATTTAAACAGAGGCAAACAGAGTTAAACAGATTTAAACAGAGTTAAACAGAGTTAAACAGATTTAAACAGAGGCAAGCAGAGTTAAAAAGAGGCAAACAGAGTTAAACAGAGGCAAACAGAGTTAAACAACGCTAACAGAGTTAAACAGAGGCAAACAGAGTGAAACAGAGGCAAAGAGACTTAAACAGAGGCAAACAGAGTGAAACAGAGGCAAAGGGAGTGAAACAGTGGAAAAAGAGTGAAACAGATGCAAAAAGAGTGAAACAGAGGCAAACAGAGTAAAACAGAGTCAAACAGAGTGAAACAGACTTAACCAGAGGCAAACAGACTTAAACAGACGCAAACAGACTTAAACAGAGGCAAACAGAGTGAAACAGAGTTAATCAGAGGCAAACAGAGTTAAAAGAAGGCAAACAGAGTAAAGCAGAGGCAAACAGAGATAAACAGAGGCAAACAGAGTTAAACAGAGTTCAACAGAGGCAAACAGAGTTAAACAGAGTTAAACAGAGTTAAACAGAGTTAAACAGAGGCAAACAGAGTTACACAGAGGCAAAGAGAGTTATACCGAGGCAAACAGAGTTAAACAGAGGCAAACAGAGTGAAATAGAGGCAAACAGAGTTAAACTGAGGCTAACAGAGTTAAACAGAGGCAAACAGAGTGAAACAGAGGCAAACAGAGTGAAACAGAGGCAAACAGAGTGAAACAGATGCAAACAGAGTTAAACATAGTCAAACAGGGTGAAACAGAGGCAAACAGAGTTAAACAGGCTTAAACAGAGGCAAACAGAGTTATACAGAGGCAAACAGAGGCAAACAGAGTTAAACAGAGGCAAACAGAGTTAAACAGAGTCTAACAGATTTAAACAGAAGCTAACAGAATGAAACAGAGGCAAACAGAGTGAAACAGAGGCAAACAGACTTAAACAGAGGCAAACAGAGTGAAACAGAGGCAAACAGAGTGATACAGTGGAAAAAGAGTGAAACGGAGGCAAAAAGAGTGAAACAGAGGCAAACAGAGTGAAACAGAGTCAAACAGAGTGAAACAGACTTAACCAGAGGCAAACAGACTTAAACAGACGCAAACAGACTTAAACAGAGGCAAACAGAGTGAAACAGAGTTAATCAGAGGCAAACAGAGTTAAAAGAAGGCAAACAGAGTAAAGCAGAGGCAAACAGAGAGAAACAGAGGCAAACAGAGTTAAACAGAGTTCAACAGAGTTAAACAGAGTTAAACAGATTTAAACAGAGGGAAACAGAGTTAAACAGAGGCAAACAGAGTTAAACAGAGGCAAAGAGAGTTATACCGAGGCAAACAGAGTTAAACAGAGGCAAACAGAGTGAAACAGAGGCAAACAGAGTTAAACTGAGGCTAACAGAGTTAAACAGAGGCAAACAGAGTGAAACAGAGGCAAACAGAGTGAAACAGAGGCAAACAGAGTGAAACAGATGCAAACAGAGTTAAACATAGGCAAACAGAGTTAAACAGAGGCAAACAATGTTAAACAGAGGCAAACAGTGTTAAACAGAGGCAAACAGGGTTAAACAGAGTTAAACAGAGGCAAACAGAGGCAGCAGAGGGAAACAGAGGAAAACAGAGGCAAACAGAGTGAAACAGAATGAAACAGAGGCAAACAGAGTGAAACAGAGTGAATCAGAGGCAAACAGAGTGAAACAGAGGCAAACAGAGTGAAACATAGGCAAAAAGAGAGAAACAGAGGCAAACAGAGGCAAACAGAACGAAATAGACTTAAACAAACTTAAACAGAGGCAAACAGACTTAAACAGAGGCAAACAGACTTAAACAGACGCAAACAGAGTAAAACAGAGGCAAACAGAGTTAAACAGAGGCAAACAGAGTTAAACAGAGTTAAACAGAGTTAAACAGATTTAAACAGAGTTAAACAGAGGCAAACAGAGTTAAAAAGAGGCAAACTGAGTTAAACAGAGGCAAACAGAGTTAAACAGAGGCAAACAGAGTTAAACAGATTTAAACAGAGTTAAACAGAGTTAAACAGATTTAAACAGAGGCAAGCAGAGTTACAAAGAGGCAAACAGAGTTAAACAGAGGCAAACAGAGTTAAACAAGGCTAACAGAGTTAAACAGAGGCAAACAGAGTGAAACAGTGGCAAACAGAGTGAAACCGACTTAAACAGAGGCAAACAGACTTAAACAGTGGCAAACAGACTTCAACAGACTCAAACAGACTTAAACAGAGGCAAACAGACTTAAAAAGTAGCAAACAGACTTAAACAGAGGCAAACAGAATAAAACAGAGGCAAACGGAGTTAAACAGAGGCAAACAGAGTTAAACAGAGTTAAACAGAGTTAAACAGAGTTAAACAGAGGCAAACAGAGTTAAACAGAGGCAAAGAGAGTTATACCGAGGCAAACAGAGTTAAACAGAGGCAAACAGAGTGAAACAGAGGCAAACAGAGTTAAACTGAGGCTAACAGAGTTAAACAGAGGCAAACAGAGTGAAACAGAGGCAAACAGAGTGAAACAGAGGCAAACAGAGTGAAACAGAGGCAAACAGAGTTAAACATAGGCAAACAGGGTGAAACAGAGGCAAACAGAGTTAAACAGGCTTAAACAGAGGCAAACAGAGTTATACAGAGGCAAACAGAGGCAAACAGAGTTAAACAGAGGCAAACAGAGTTAAACAGAGGCTAACAGATTTAAACGGAAGCTAACAGAATGAAACAGAGGCAAACAGAGTGAAACAGAGGCAAACAGACTTAAACAGAGGCAAACAGACTTAAACAGACGCAAACAGAGTAAAACAGAGGCAAACAGAGTTAAACAGAGGCAAACAGAGTTAAACAGAGTTAAACAGATTTAAACAGAGTTAAACAGAGGCAAACAGAGTTAAAAAGAGGCAAACTGAGTTAAACAGAGGCAAACAGAGTTAAACAGAGGCAAACAGTGTTAAACAGATTTAAACAGAGTTAAACAGAGTTAAACAGATTTAAACAGAGGCAAGCAGAGTTACAAAGAGGCAAACAGAGTTAAACAAGGCAAACAGAGTTAAACAGAGGCAAACAGAGTGAAACAGTGGCAAACAGAGTGAAACCGACTTAAACAGAGGCAAACAGACTTAAACAGTGGCAAACAGACTTCAACAGACTCAAACAGACTTAAACAGAGGCAAACAGACTTAAAAAGTAGCAAACAGACTTAAACAGAGGCAAACAGAGTAAAACAGAGGCAAACGGAGTTAAACAGAGGCAAACAGAGTTAAACAGAGTTAAACAGAGTTAAACAGAGTTAAACAGAGGCAAACAGAGTTACACAGAGGCAAAGAGAGTTATACCGAGGCAAACAGAGTTAAACAGAGGCAAACAGAGTGAAACAGAGGCAAACAGAGTTAAACTGAGGCTAACAGAGTTAAACAGAGGCAAACAGAGTGAAACAGAGGCAAACAGAGTGAAACAGAGGCAAACAGAGTGAAACAGAGGCAAACAGAGTGAAACAGAGGCAAACAGACTTAAACAGAGGCAAACAGAGTGAAACAGAGGCAAACAGAGTGAAACAGTGGAAAAAGAGTGAAACAGAGGCAAAAAGAGTGAAACAGAGGCAAACAGAGTGAAACAGAGTCAAACAGAGTGAAACAGACTTAACCAGAGGCAAACAGACTTAAACAGCCGCAAACAGACTTAAACAGAGGCAAACAGAGTGAAACAGAGTTAATCAGAGGCAAACAGAGTTAAAAGAAGGCAAACAGAGTAAAGCAGAGGCAAACAGAGAGAAACAGAGGCAAACAGAGTTAAACAGAGTTCAACAGAGTTAAACAGAGTTAAACAGAGTTAAACAGATTTAAACAGAAGCAAACAGAGTTAAACAGAGGCAAACAGAGTTAAACAGAGGCAAAGAGAGTTTTACCGAGGCAAACAGAGTTAAACAGAGGCAAACAGAGTGAAACAGAGGCAAACAGAGTTAAACTGAGGCTAACAGAGTTAAACAGAGGCAAACAGAGTGAAACAGAGGCAAACAGAGTGAAACAGAGGCAAACAGAGTGAAACAGATGCAAACAGAGTTAAACATAGGCAAACAGAGTTAAACAGAGGCAAACAATGTTAAACAGAGGCAAACAGTGTTAAACAGAGGCAAACAGGGTTAAACAGAGTTAAACAGAGGCAAACAGAGGCAGCAGAGGGAAACAGAGGAAAACAGAGGCAAACAGAGTGAAACAGAATGAAACAGAGGCAAACAGAGTGAAACAGAGTGAATCAGAGGCAAACAGAGTGAAACAGAGGCAAACAGAGTGAAACAGAGGCAAAAAGAGAGAAACAGAGGCAAACAGAGGCAAACAGAACGAAATAGACTTAAACAAACTTAAACAGAGGCAAACAGACTTAAACAGAGGCAAACAGACTTAAACAGACGCAAACAGAGTAAAACAGAGGCAAACAGAGTTAAACAGAGGCAAACAGAGTTAAACAGAGTTAAACAGAGTTAAACAGATTTAAACAGAGTTAAACAGAGGCAAACAGAGTTAAAAAGAGGCAAACTGAGTTAAACAGAGGCAAACAGAGTTAAACAGAGGCAAACAGAGTTAAACAGATTTAAACAGAGTTAAACAGAGTTAAACAGATTTAAACAGAGGCAAGCAGAGTTACAAAGAGGCAAACAGAGTTAAACAGAGGCAAACAGAGTTAAACAAGGCTAACAGAGTTAATCAGAGGCAAACAGAGTGAAACAGTGGCAAACAGAGTGAAACCGACTTAAACAGAGGCAAACAGACTTAAACAGTGGCAAACAGACTTCAACAGACTCAAACAGACTTAAACAGAGGCAAACAGACTTAAAAAGTAGCAAACAGACTTAAACAGAGGCAAACAGAGTAAAACAGAGGCAAACGGAGTTAAACAGAGGCAAACAGAGTTAAACAGAGGCAAAGAGAGTTATACCGAGGCAAACAGAGTTAAACAGAGGCAAACAGAGTGAAACAGAGGCAAACAGAGTTAAACTGAGGCTAACAGAGTTAAACAGAGGCAAACAGAGTGAAACAGAGGCAAACAGAGTGAAACAGAGGCAAACAGAGTGAAACAGATGCAAACAGAGTTAAACATAGGCAAACAGGGTGAAACAGAGGCAAACAGAGTTAAACAGGCTTAAACAGAGGCAAACAGAGTTATACAGAGGCAAACAGAGGCAAACAGAGTTAAACAGAGGCAAACAGAGTTAAACAGAGGCTAACAGATTTAAACAGAAGCTAACAGAATGAAACAGAGGCAAACAGAGTGAAACAGAGGCAAACAGACTTAAACAGAGGCAAACAGAGTGAAACAGAGGCAAACAGAGTTAAACAGGCTTAAACAGAGGCAAACAGAGTTATACAGAGGCAAACAGAGGCAAACAGAGTTAAACAGAGGCAAACAGAGTTAAACAGAGGCTAACAGATTTGAACAGAAGCTAACAGAATGAAACAGAGGCAAACAGAGTGAAACAGAGGCAAACAGACTTAAACAGAGGCAAACAGAGTGAAACTGAAGCAAACAGAGTGAAACAGTGGAAAAAGAGTGAAACAGAGGCAAAAACAGTGAAACAGAGGCAAACAGAGTGAAACAGAGGCAAACAGAGTGAAACAGAATTAAACAGAGGCAAACAGACTTAAACAGACGCAAACAGAGTTAAACAGAGGCAAGCAGAGTGAAACAGAGTTAAACAGAGGCAAACAGAGTTAAAAGAAGGCAAACAGAGTAAAGCAGAGGCAAACAGAGAGAAACAGAGGCAAACAGAGTTAAACAGAGTTAAACAGAGTTAAACAGATTTAAACAGAGGTAAACAGAGTTAAACAGAGGCAAACAGAGTTAAACAGAGGCAAAGAGAGTTATACCGAGGCAAACAGAGTTAAACAGAGGCAGACAGAGTGAAACAGAGGCAAACAGAGTTAAACTGAGGCTAACAGAGTGAAACAGATGCAAACAGAGTTAAACATAGGCAAACAGGGTGAAACAGAGGCAAACAGAGTTAAACAGGCTTAAACAGAGGCAAACAGAGTTATACAGATGCAAACAGAGTTAAACAGAGGCGAACAGAGTAAAACAGAGGCAAACAGAGTTAAACAGAGGCAAACAATGTTAAACAGAGGCAAACAGTGTTAAACAGAGGCAAACAGGGTTAAACAGAGTTAAACAGAGGCAAACAGAGGCAGCAAAGGGAAACAGAGGAAAACAGAGGCAAACAGAGTGAAACAGAATGAAACAGAGGCAAACAGAGTGAAACAGAGTGAATCAGAGGCAAACAAAGTGAAACAGAGGCAAACAGAGTGAAACAGAGGCAAAAAGAGAGAAACAGAGGCAAACAGAGGCAAACAGAACGAATTAGACTTAAACAAACTTAAACAGAGGCAAACAGACTTAAACAGAGGCAAACAGACTTAAACAGACGCAAACAGAGTAAAACAGAGGCAAACAGAGTTAAACAGAGGCAAACAGAGTTAAACAGAGTTAAACAGAGTTAGACAGATTTAAACAGAGTTAAACAGAGGCAAACAGAGTTAAAAAGAGGCAAACTGAGTTAAATAGAGGCAAACAGAGTTAAACAGAGGCAAACAGATTTAAACAGATTTAAACAGAGTTAAACAGTGTTAAACAGATTTAAACAGAGGCAAGCAGAGTTAAAAAGAGGCAAACAGAGTTAAACAGAGGCAAACAGAGTTAAACAAGGCTAACAGAGTTAAATAGAGGCAAACAGAGTGAAACAGTGGCAAACAGAGTGAAACCGACTTAAACAGAGGCAAACAGACTTAAACAGTGGCAAACAGATTTCAACAGACTCAAACAGTCTTAAACAGAGGCAAACAGACTTAAAAAGTAGCAAACAGACTTAAACAGAGGCAAACAGACTAAAACAGACGCAAACAGAGTTAAACAGAGGCAAACAGAGTTAAACAGAGTTAAACAGAGGCAAACAGAGTTAAACATAGGCAAACAGGGTGAAACAGAGGCAAACAGAGTTAAACAGGCTTAAACAGAGGCAAACAGAGTTATACAGAGGCAAACAGAGGCAAACAGAGTTAAACAGAGGCAAACAGAGTTAAACAGAGGCTAACAGATTTAAACAGAAGCTAACAGAATGAAACAGAGGCAAACAGAGTGAAACAGAGGCAAAGAGACTTAAACAGAGGCAAACAGAGTGAAACAGAGGCAAACAGAGTGAAACAGTGGAAAAAGAGTGAAACAGAGGCAAAAAGAGTGAAACAGAGGCAAACAGAGTGGAACAGAGGCAATCAGAGTGAAACAGACTTAAACAGAGGCAAACAGACTTAAACAGACGCAAACAGAGTTAAACAGAGGCAAACAGAGTGAAACAGAGTTAAACAGAGGCAAACAGAGTTAAAAGAAGGCAAACAGAGTAAAGCAGAGGCAAACAGAGAGAAACAGAGGCAAACAGAGTTAAACAGAGTTAAACAGAGTTAATCAGATTTAAACAGAGGTAAACAGAGTTAAACAGAGGCAAACAGAGTTAAACAGAGGCAAAGAGAGTTATACCGAGGCAAACAGAGTTAAACAGAGGCAAACAGAGTGAAACAGAGGCAAACAGAGTTAAACTGAGGCTAACAGAGTTAAATAGTGGCAGACAGAGTGAAACAGAGGCAAACAGAGTGAAACAGAGGCAAAAAGAGTGAAACAGATGCAAACAGAGTTAAACATAGGCAAACAGGGTGAAACAGAGGCAAACAGAGTTAAACAGGCTTAGACAGAGGCAAACAGAGTTATGCAGAGGCAAACAGAGTTAAACAGAGGCAAACAGAGTAAAACAGAGGCAAACAGACTTAAACAGAGGCAAACAGAGTGAAACAGAGTTAAAAGAATGCAAACAGAGTTAAAAGAAGGCAAACAGAGTAAAGCAGAGGCAAACAGAGATAAACAGAGGCAAACAGAGTTAAACAGAGTTAAACAGAGTTAAGCAGATTTAAACAGAGGGAAACAGGGTTAAACAGAGGCAAACAGAGTTAAACAGAGGCAAAGAGAGTTATACCGAGGCAAACAGAGTTAAACAGAGGCAAACAGATTGAAACAGAGGAAACAGAGTTAAACTGAGGCTAACAGAGTTAAACAGAGGCAAACAGAGTGAAACAGAGGCAAACAGAGTGAAACAGAGGCAAACAGAGTGAAACAGATGCAAACAGAGTTAAACATAGGCAAACAGGGTGAAACAGAGGCAAACAGAGTTAGACAGAGGCAAACAGAGTTAAACAGAGGCGAACAGAGTAAAACAGAGGCAAACAGAGGCAAACAATGTTAAACAGAGGCAAACAGTGTTAAACAGAGGCAAACAGGGTTAAACAGAGTTAAACAGAGGCAAACAGAGGCAGCAGAGGGAAACAGAGGAAAACAGAGGCAAACAGAGTGAAACAGAGTGAAACAGAATGAAACAGAGGCAAAAAGAGTGAAACAGAGTGAACCAGAGGCAAATAGAGTGAAACAGAGGCAAACAGAGTGAAACAGAGGCAAAAAGAGAGAAACAGAGGCAAACAGAGTGAAACAGAGGCAAACAGAACGAAATAGACTTAAACAAACTTAAACAGAGGCAAACAGAGTGAAACAGAGGCAAACAGAGTGAAACAGAGGCAAGCAGAGTGAAACAGAGGCAAAAAGAGTGAAACAGATGCAAACAGAGTTAAACATAGGCAAACAGGGTGAAACAGAGGCAAACAGAGTTAAACTGGATTAAACAGAGGCAAACGGAGTTATACAGAGGCAAACAGAGTTAAACAGAGGCAAACAGAGTAAAACAGAGGCAAACAGAGTTAAACAGAGGCAAGCAATGTTAAACAGAGGCAGACAGTGTTAAACAGAGGCAAACAGGTTTAAACAGAGTTAAACAGAGGCAAACAGAGGCAAACAGAGGGAAACAGAGGAAAACAGAGGCAAACAGAGTGATACAGAATGAAACAGAGTGAAACAGAGGCAAACAGAGTGAAACAGAGTGAAACAGAGGCAAACAGAGTGAAACAGAAGCAAACAGAGTGAAACAGAGGCAAAAAGAGAGAAACAGAGGCAAACAGAGTGAAACCGACTTAAGCAGACTTAAACAGAGGCAAACAGACATAAACAGAGGCAAACAGACTTAAACAGACGCAAACAGAGTAAAACAGAGGCAAACAGAGTTAAACAGAGGCAAACAAAGTTAAACAGAGTTAAACAGAGTTAAACGGAGTTAAACAGAGGCAAACAGAGTTAAAAAGAGGCAAACAGAGTTAAACAGAGGCAAACAGATTTAAACAGAGGCTAACAGAGTTAAACAGAGGCTAACAGAATGAAACAGAGGCAAACAGAGTGAAACAGAGGCAAACAGACTTAAACAGAGGCAAACAGAGTGAAACAGAGGCAAACAGAGTGAAACAGTGGAAAAAGAGTGAAACAGAGGCAAAAAGAGTGGAACAGAGGCAAACAGAGTGAAACAGAGGCAAACAGAGTGAAACAGACTTAAACAGAGGCAAACAGACTTAAACAGACGCAAACAGACTTAAACAAAGGCAAACAGAGTGAATCAGAGGCAAAGAGAGTGAAACAGAGTGAAACAGAGGCAAACAGAGTTAAATAGAGTTAAAAAGAGTTAAACAGAGTTAAACAGAGGCAAACAGAGTTAAAAAGAGGCAAACAGTGTTAAACAGAGGCAAACAGAGTTAAACAGAGGCAAACAGAGTTAAACAGATTTAAACAGAGTTAAACAGAGTTAAACAGATTGAAACAGAGGCAAGCAGAATTAAAAAGAGGCAAACAGAGTTAAACAGAGGCAAACAGAGTTAAACAGACGAAAAACAGAGTTAAACAGAGGCTAACAGAGTTAAACAGAGGCAAACAGAGTGAAACAGTGGCAAACAGAGTGAAACCTACTTAAACAGACTTAAACAGTGGCAAACAGACTTCAACAGACTCAAACAGACTTAAACAGAGGCAAACCGACTTAAAAAGTAGCAAACAGACTTAAACAGAGGCAAACAGACTGAAACAGACGCAAACAGAGTAAAACAGAGGCAAACGGAGTTAAACAGAGGCAAACAGAGTTAAACAGAGTTAAACAGAGTTAAACAGAGTTAAACAGAGTTAAACAGATTTAAACAGAGGCAAGCAGAGTTAAAAAGAGGCAAACAGAGTTAAACAGAGGCAAACAGAGTTAAACAAGGCTAACAGAGTTAAACAGAGGCAAAGAGAGTGAAACAGGGGCAAACAGAGTGAATTCGACTTAAACAGACTTAAACAGAGGCAAACAGACTTAAACAGTGGCAAACAGACTTCAACAGACTCAAACAGACTTAAACAGAGGCAAACAGACTTAAAAAGTAGCAAACAGACTTAAACAGAGCCAAACAGAGTGAAACAGAGGCAAACAGAGTGAAACAGAGGCAAACAGAGTTAAACAGAGTTAAACAGAAGCAAACAGAGTGAAACAGAGGCAAACAGAGTTAAACAGAGGCAAACAGAGTTAAACAGATTTAAACAGAGTTAAACAGAGTTAAACAGATTTAAACAGAGGCAAGCAGACTTAAACAGTGGCAAACAGACTTAAAAAGTAGCAAACAGACTTAAACAGAGGCAAACAGACTTAAACAGACTCAAACAGAGTAAAACAGAGGCAAACAGAGTTAAACAGAGGCAAACAGAGTTAAACAGAGTTAAACAGAGTTAAACAGAGTTAAACAGATTTAAACAGAGGCAAGCAGAGTTAAAAAGAGGCAAACAGAGTTAAACAGAGGCAAACAGAGTTAAACAAGGCTAACAGAGTTAAACAGAGGCAAAGAGAGTGCAACAGTGGCAAACAGAGTGAAGTCGACTTAAACAGACTTAAACAGAGGCAAACAGACTTAAACAGTGGCAAACAGACTTCAACACACTCAAACAGACTTAAACAGAGGCAAACAGACTTAAAAAGTAGCAAACAGACTTAAACAGAGGCAAACAGAATTAAACAGAGGCAAACAGAGTGAAACAGAGGAAACAGAGTTAAACTGAGGCTAACAGAGTTAAACAGAGGCAAACAGAGTGAAACAGAGGCAAACAGAGTGAAACAGAGGCAAACAGAGTGAAACAGATGCAAACAGAGTTAAACATAGGCAAACAGGGTGAAACAGAGGCAAACAGAGTTAGACAGAGGCAAACAGAGTTAAACAGAGGCGAACAGAGTAAAACAGAGGCAAACAGAGGCAAACAATGTTAAACAGAGGCAAACAGTGTTAAACAGAGGCAAACAGGGTTAAACAGAGTTAAACAGAGGCAAACAGAGGCAGCAGAGGGAAACAGAGGAAAACAGAGGCAAACAGAGTGAAACAGAGTGAAACAGAATGAAACAGAGGCAAAAAGAGTGAAACAGAGTGAACCAGAGGCAAATAGAGTGAAACAGAGGCAAACAGAGTGAAACAGAGGCAAAAAGAGAGAAACAGAGGCAAACAGAGTGAAACAGAGGCAAACAGAACGAAATAGACTTAAACAAACTTAAACAGAGGCAAACAGAGTGAAACAGAGGCAAACAGAGTGAAACAGAGGCAAGCAGAGTGAAACAGAGGCAAAAAGAGTGAAACAGATGCAAACAGAGTTAAACATAGGCAAACAGGGTGAAACAGAGGCAAACAGAGTTAAACTGGATTAAACAGAGGCAAACGGAGTTATACAGAGGCAAACAGAGTTAAACAGAGGCAAACAGAGTAAAACAGAGGCAAACAGAGTTAAACAGAGGCAAGCAATGTTAAACAGAGGCAGACAGTGTTAAACAGAGGCAAACAGGTTTTAAACAGAGTTAAACAGAGGCAAACAGAGGCAAACAGAGGGAAACAGAGGAAAACAGAGGCAAACAGAGTGATACAGAATGAAACAGAGTGAAACAGAGGCAAACAGAGTGAAACAGAGTGAAACAGAGGCAAACAGAGTGAAACAGAAGCAAACAGAGTGAAACAGAGGCAAAAAGAGAGAAACAGAGGCAAACAGAGTGAAACCGACTTAAGCAGACTTAAACAGAGGCAAACAGACATAAACAGAGGCAAACAGACTTAAACAGACGCAAACAGAGTAAAACAGAGGCAAACAGAGTTAAACAGAGGCAAACAAAGTTAAACAGAGTTAAACAGAGTTAAACGGAGTTAAACAGAGGCAAACAGAGTTAAAAAGAGGCAAACAGAGTTAAACAGAGGCAAACAGATTTAAACAGAGGCTAACAGAGTTAAACAGAGGCTAACAGAATGAAACAGAGGCAAACAGAGTGAAACAGAGGCAAACAGACTTAAACAGAGGCAAACAGAGTGAAACAGAGGCAAACAGAGTGAAACAGTGGAAAAAGAGTGAAACAGAGGCAAAAAGAGTGGAACAGAGGCAAACAGAGTGAAACAGAGGCAAACAGAGTGAAACAGACTTAAACAGAGGCAAACAGACTTAAACAGACGCAAACAGACTTAAACAAAGGCAAACAGAGTGAATCAGAGGCAAAGAGAGTGAAACAGAGTGAAACAGAGGCAAACAGAGTTAAATAGAGTTAAAAAGAGTTAAACAGAGTTAAACAGAGGCAAACAGAGTTAAAAAGAGGCAAACAGTGTTAAACAGAGGCAAACAGAGTTAAACAGAGGCAAACAGAGTTAAACAGATTTAAACAGAGTTAAACAGAGTTAAACAGATTGAAACAGAGGCAAGCAGAATTAAAAAGAGGCAAACAGAGTTAAACAGAGGCAAACAGAGTTAAACAGACGAAAAACAGAGTTAAACAGAGGCTAACAGAGTTAAACAGAGGCAAACAGAGTGAAACAGTGGCAAACAGAGTGAAACCTACTTAAACAGACTTAAACAGTGGCAAACAGACTTCAACAGACTCAAACAGACTTAAACAGAGGCAAACCGACTTAAAAAGTAGCAAACAGACTTAAACAGAGGCAAACAGACTGAAACAGACGCAAACAGAGTAAAACAGAGGCAAACGGAGTTAAACAGAGGCAAACAGAGTTAAACAGAGTTAAACAGAGTTAAACAGAGTTAAACAGAGTTAAACAGATTTAAACAGAGGCAAGCAGAGTTAAAAAGAGGCAAACAGAGTTAAACAGAGGCAAACAGAGTTAAACAAGGCTAACAGAGTTAAACAGAGGCAAAGAGAGTGAAACAGGGGCAAACAGAGTGAATTCGACTTAAACAGACTTAAACAGAGGCAAACAGACTTAAACAGTGGCAAACAGACTTCAACAGACTCAAACAGACTTAAACAGAGGCAAACAGACTTAAAAAGTAGCAAACAGACTTAAACAGAGCCAAACAGAGTGAAACAGAGGCAAACAGAGTGAAACAGAGGCAAACAGAGTTAAACAGAGTTAAACAGAAGCAAACACAGTGAAACAGAGGCAAACAGAGTTAAACAGAGGCAAACAGAGTTAAACAGATTTAAACAGAGTTAAACAGAGTTAAACAGATTTAAACAGAGGCAAGCAGACTTAAACAGTGGCAAACAGACTTAAAAAGTAGCAAACAGACTTAAACAGAGGCAAACAGACTTAAACAGACTCAAACAGAGTAAAACAGAGGCAAACAGAGTTAAACAGAGGCAAACAGAGTTAAACAGAGTTAAACAGAGTTAAACAGAGTTAAACAGATTTAAACAGAGGCAAGCAGAGTTAAAAAGAGGCAAACAGAGTTAAACAGAGGCAAACAGAGTTAAACAAGGCTAACAGAGTTAAACAGAGGCAAAGAGAGTGCAACAGTGGCAAACAGAGTGAAGTCGACTTAAACAGACTTAAACAGAGGCAAACAGACTTAAACAGTGGCAAACAGACTTCAACACACTCAAACAGACTTAAACAGAGGCAAACAGACTTAAAAAGTAGCAAACAGACTTAAACAGAGGCAAACAGAATTAAACAGAGGCAAACAGAGTGAAACAGAGGCAAACAGAGTGAAACAGAGGCAAACAGACTTAAACAGAGGCAAACAGAGTGAAACAGAGGCAAACAGAGTTAAATAGAGGCAAACAGAGTTAAACAGAGTTAAACAGAGGCAAACAGAGTTAAACAGAGGCAAACAGAGTTAAACAGAGGCTAACAGAGTTAAACAGAGGCTAACAGAATGAAACAGAGGCAAACAGAGTGAAACAGAGGCAAAGAGACTTAAACAGAGGCAAACAGAGTGAAACAGAGGCAAACAGAGTGAAACAGTGGAAAAAGAGTGAAACAGATGCAAAAAGAGTGAAACAGAGGAAAACAGAGTGAAACAGAGGCAAACAGAGTGAAACAGACTTAACCAGAGGCAAACAGACTTAAACAGACGCAAACAGACTTAAACAGAGGCAAACAGAATGAAACAGAGTTAATCAGAGGCAAACAGAGTTAAAAGAAGGCAAACAGAGTAAAGCAGAGGCAAACAGAGAGAAACAGAGGCAAACAGAGTTAAACAGAGTTCAACAGAGTTAAACAGAGTTAAACAGATTTAAACAGAGGGAAACAGAGTTAAACAGAGGCAAACAGAGTTAAACAGCGGCAAAGAGAGTTATACCGAGGCAAACAGAGTTAAACAGAGGCAAACAGAGTGAAACAGAGCCAAACAGAGTGAAACAGAGGCAAACAGAGTGAAACAGATGCAAACAGAGTTAAACATAGGCAAACAGGGTGAAACAGAGGCAAACAGAGTTAAACCGGCTTAAACAGAGGCAAACAGAGTTATACAGAGGCAAACAGAGGCAAACAGAGTTAAACAGAGGCAAACAGAGTTAAACAAGGCTAACAGAGTTAAACAGAGGCAAAGAGAGTGAAACAGGGGCAAACAGAGTGAATTCGACTTAAACAGACTTAAACAGAGGCAAACAGACTTAAACAGTGGCAAACAGACTTCAACAGACTCAAACAGACTTAAACAGAGGCAAACAGACTTAAAAAGTAGCAAACAGACTTAAACAGAGGCAAACAGAATTAAACAGAGGCAAACAGAGTGAAACAGAGGCAAACAGAGTGAAACAGAGGCAAACAGAGTTAAACAGAGTTAAACAGAAGCAAACAGAGTGAAACAGAGGTAAACAGAGTTAAACAGAGGCAAACAGAGTTAAACAGATTTAAACAGAGTTAAACAGAGTTAAACAGATTTAAACAGAGGCAAGCAGAGTTAAAAAGAGGCAAACAGAGTTAAACAGAGGCAAACAGTGTGAAACAAGGCTAACAGAGTTAAACAGAGGCAAACAGACTGAAACAGTGGCAAACAGAGTGAAACCGACTTAAACAGAGGCAAACAGACTTAAACAGTGGCAAACAGACTTAAAAAGTAGCAAACAGACTTAAACAGAGGCAAACAGACTTAAACAGACTCAAACAGAGTAAAACAGAGGCAAACAGAGTTAAACAGAGGCAAACAGAGTTAAACAGAGTTAAACAGAGTTAAACAGAGTTAAACAGATTTAAACAGAGGCAAGCAGAGGTAAAAAGAGGCAAACAGAGTTAAACAGAGGCAACCAGAGTTAAACAAGGCTAACAGAGTTAAACAGAGGCAAAGAGAGTGCAACAGTGGCAAACAGAGTGAAGTCGACTTAAACAGACTTAAACAGAGGCAAACAGACTTAAACAGTGGCAAACAGACTTCAACAGACTCAAACAGACTTAAACAGAGGCAAACAGACTTAAAAAGTAGCAAGCAGACTTAAACAGAGGCAAACAGAATTAAACAGAGGCAAACAGAGTGAAACAGAGGCAAACAGACTTAAACAGAGACAAACAGACTTAAACAGAGGCAAACAGAGTGAAACAGAGGCAAACAGAGTTAAATAGATGCAAACAGAGTTAAACAGAGTTAAACAGAGGCAAACAGAGTTAAACAGAGGCAAACAGAGTTAAACAGAGGCTAACAGAGTTAAACAGAGGCTAACAGAATGAAACAGAGGCAAACAGAGTGAAACAGAGGCAAAGAGACTTAAACAGAGGCAAACAGAGTGAAACAGAGGCAAACAGAGTGAAACAGTGGAAAAAGAGTGAAACAGATGCAAAAAGAGTGAAACAGAGGCAAACAGAGTGAAACAGAGTCAAACAGAGTGAAACAGACTTAACCAGAGGCAAACAGACTTAAACAGACGCAAACAGACTTAAACAGAGGCAAACAGAGTGAAACAGAGTTAATCAGAGGCAAACAGAGTTAAAAGAAGGCAAACAGACTAAAGCAGAGGCAAACAGAGATAAACAGAGGCAAACAGAGTTAAACAGAGTTCAACAGAGTTAAACAGAGTTAAACAGATTTAAACAGAGGGAAACAGAGTTAAACAGAGGCAAACAGAGTTAAACAGAGGCAAAGAGAGTTATACCGAGGCAAACAGAGTTAAACAGAGGCAAACAGAGTGAAACAGAGGCAAACAGAGTTAAACTGAGGCTAACAGAGTTAAACAGAGGCAAACAGAGTGAAACAGAGGCAAACAGAGTGAAACAGAGGCAAACAGAGTGAAACAGATGCAAACAGAGTTAAACATAGGCAAACAGGGTGAAACAGAGGCAAACAGAGTTAAACAGGCTTAAACAGAGGCAAACAGAGTTATACAGAGGCAAACAGAGTTAAACAGAGGCAAACAGAGTAAAACAGAGGCAAACAGAGTTAAACAGAGGCTAACAGAGTTAAACAGAAGCTAACAGAATAAAACAGAGGCAAACAGAGTGAAACAGAGGCAAACAGACTTAAACAGAGGCAAACAGAGTAAAACAGAGGCAAACAGAGTGAAACAGTGGAAAAAGAGTGAAACAGAGGCAAAAAGAGTGAAACAGAGGCAAACAGAGTGAAACAGAGGCAATCAGAGTGAAACAGACTTAAACAGTGGCAAACAGACTTAAACAGAGTTAAACAGAGGCAAACAGAGTTAAAAGAAGGCAAACAGAGTAAAGCAGAGGCAAACAGAGAGAAACAGAGGCAAACAGAGTTAAACAGAGTTAAACAGAGTTAAACAGATTTAAACAGAGGGAAACAGAGTTAAACAGAGGCAAACAGAGTTAAACAGAGGCAAAGAGAGTTATACCGAGGCAAACAGAGTTAAACAGAGGCAAACAGAGTGAAACAGAGGCAAACAGAGTTAAACTGAGGCTAACAGAGTTAAACAGAGGCAAACAGAGTGAAACAGAGGCAAACAGTGAAACAGAGGCAAACAGAGTGAAACAGATGCAAACAGAGTTAAACATAGGCAAACAGGGTGAAACAGAGGCAAACAGAGTTAAACAGGCTTAAACAGAGGCAAACAGAGTTATACAGAGGCAAACAGAGTTAACCAGAGGCGAACAGAGTAAAACAGAGGCAAACAGAGTTAAACAGAGGCAAACAATGTTAAACAGAGGCAAACAATGTTAAACAGAGTTAAACAGGGTTAAACAGAGTTAAACAGAGGCAAACAGAGGCAGCAGAGGGAAACAGAGGAAAACAGAGGCAAAAAGAGAGAAACAGAGGCAAACAGAGGCAAACAGAACGAAATAGACTGAATCAAACTTAAACAGAGGCAAACAGATTTAGACAGAGGCAAACAGACTTAAACAGACGCAAACAGAGTAAAACAGAGGCAAACAGAGTTAAACAGAGGCAAACAGAGTTAAACAGAGTTAAACAGAGTTAAACAGATTTAAACAGAGTTAAACAGAGGCAAACAGAGTTAAAAAGAGGCAAACAGAGTTAAACAGAGGCGAACAGAGTTAAACAGAGGCAAACAGAGTTAAACAGATTTAAACAGAGTTAAACAGAGGCAAACAGAGTTAAAAAGAGGCAAACAGAGTTAAATAGAGGCAAACAGAGTTAAACAGAGGCAAACAGAGTTAAACAAGGCTAACAGAGTTAAACAGAGGCAAACAGAGTGAAACAGTGGCAAACAGAGTGAAACCGACTTAAACAGAGGCAAACAGACTTAAACAGTGGCAAACAGACTTCAACAGACTCAAACAGACTTAAACAGAGGCAAACAGACTTAAAAAGTAGCAAACAGACTTAAACGGAGGCAAACAGACTAAAACAGACGCAAACAGAGTTAAACAGAGGCAAACAGAGTTAAACAGAGTTAAGCAGAGTTAAACAGGGGCAAAAAGAGTTAAAAAGAGGCAAACAGAGTTAAACAGAGGCAAACAGAGTTAAACAGAGGCAAACAGAGTTAAACAGATTGAAACAGAGTTAAACAGAGTTAAACAGATTTAAACAGAGGCAAGCAGAGTTAAAAAGAGGCAAACAGAGTTAAACAGAGGCAAACAGAGTTAAACAAGGCTAACAGAGTTAAACAGAGGCAAACAGAGTGAAACAGTGGCAAACAGAGTGATACCGACTTAAACAGACTTAAACAGAGGCAAACAGACTTAAACAGTGGCAAACAGACTTCAGCAGACTCAAACAGACTTAAACAGAGGCAAACAGACTTAAAAAGTAGCAAACAGACTTAAACAGAGACAAACAGACTTAAAAAGAGGCAAACAGAGTGAAACAGAGGCAAACAGAGTTAAATAGAGGTAAACAGAGTTAAACAGAGTTAAACAGAGGCAAACAGAGTGAAACAGAGGCAAACAGAGTTAAACAGAGGCTAACAGAGTTAAACAGAGGCTAACAGAATGAAACAGAGGCAAACAGAGTGAAACAGAGGCAAAGAGACTTAAACAGAGGCAAACAGAGTGAAACAGAGGCAAACAGAATGAAACAGTGGAAAAAGAGTGAAACAGAGGCAAAAAGAGTGAAACAGAGGCAAACAGAGTGAAACAGAGGCAAACAGAGTGAAACAGACTTAAACAGAGGCAAACAGACTGAAACAGACGCAAACAGACTTAAACAGAGGCAAACAGAGTTAAAAGAAGGCAAACAGAGTAAAGCAAAGGCAAACAGAGAGAAACAGAGGCAAACAGAGTTAAACAGAGTTAAACAGAGTTAAACAGAGTTAAACAGATTTAAACAGAGGGAAACAGAGTTAAACAGAGGCAAACAGAGTTAAACAGAGGCAAAGAGAGTTATACCGAGGCAAACAGAGTTAAACAGAGGCAAACAGAGTGAAACAGAGGCAAACAGAGTTAAACTGAGGCTAACAGAGTTAAACAGAGGCAAACAGAGTGAAACAGAGGCAAACAGAGTGAAACAGAGGCAAACAGAGTGAAACAGATGCAAACAGAGTTAAACATAGGCAAACAGGGTGAAACAGAGGCAAACGGAGTTAAACAGGCTTAAACAGAGGCAAACAGAGTTATACAGAGGCAAACAGAGTTAAACAGAGGCAAACAGAGTTAAACAGAGGCAAACAGAGTTAAACAGAAGCTAACAGAATGAAACAGAGGCAAACAGAGTGAAACAGAGGCAAACAGACTTAAACAGAGGCAAACAGAGTGAAACAGAGGCAAACAGAGTGAAACAGTGGAAAATGAGTGAAACAGAGGCAAAAAGAGTGAAACAGAGGCAAACAGAGTGAAACAGAGGCAAACAGAGTGAAACAGACTTAAACAGAGGCAAACAGACTTAAACAGACGCAAACAGAGTTAAACAGAGGCAAACAGAGTGAAACAGAGTTAAACAGAGGCAAACAGAGTTAAAAGAGGGCAAACAGAGTAAAGCAGAGGAAAACAGAGAGAAACAGAGGCAAACAGAGTTAAACAGAGTTAAACAGAGTTAAACAGAGTTAAACAGATTTAAACAGAGGGAAACAGAGTTAAACAGAGGCAAACAGAGTTAAACAGAGGCAAAGAGAGTTATACCGAGGCAAACAGAGTTAAACAGAGGCAAACAGAGTGAAACAGAGGCAAACAGAGTTAAACTGAGGCTAACAGAGTTAAACAGAGACAGAGTGAAACAGAGGCAAACAGAGTGAAACAGAGGCAAACAGAGTGAAACAGATGCAAACAGAGTTAGACATAGGCAAACAGGTTGAAACAGAGGCAAACAGAGTTAAACAGGCTTAAACAGAGGCAAACAGAATTATACAGAGGCAAACAGAATTAAACAAAGGCGAACAGAGTAAAACAGAGGCAAACAGAGTTAAACAGAGGCAAACAATGTTAAACAGAGGCAAACAGTGTTAAACAGAGGCAAACAGGGTTAAACAGAGTTAAACAGAGGCAAACAGAGGCAGCAGAGGGAAACAGAGGAAAACAGAGGCAAACAGAGTGAAACAGAATGAAACAGAGGCAAACAGAGTGAAACAGAGTGAATCAGAGGCAAACAGAGTGAAACAGAGGCAAACAGAATGAAACAGAGGCAAAAAGAGAGAAACAGAGGCAAACAGAGTGAAACAGAGGCAAACAGAACGAAATAGACTTAAACAAACTTAAACAGAGGCAAACAGAGTAAAACAGAGGCAAACAGAGTTAAACAGAGGCAAACAGAGTTAAACAGAGTTAAACAGAGTTAAACAGATTTAAACAGAGTTAAACAGAGGCAAACAGAGTTAAAAAGAGGCAAACAGAGTTAAACAGAGGCAAACAGAGTTAAACAGAGGCAAACAGAGTTAAACAGATTTAAACAGAGTTAAACAGAGTTAAACAGATTTAAACAAGGCTAACAGAGTTAAACAGAGGCAAACAGAGTGAAACAGTGGCAAACAGAGTGAAACCGACTTAAACAGAGGCAAACAGACTTAAACAGTGGCAAACAGACTTCAACAGACTCAAACAGACTTAAACAGAGGCAAACAGGCTTAAAAAGTAGCAAACAGACTTAAACAGAGGCAAACAGACTAAAACAGACGCAAACAGAGTTAAACAGAGGCAAACAGAGTTAAACAGAGTTAAACAGAGTTAAACAGAGGCAAACAGAGTTAAAAAGAGGCAAACAGAATTAAACAGAGGCAAACAGAGTTAAACAGAGGCAAACAGACTTAAACAGATTTAAACAGAGTTAAACAGAGTTAAACAGATTTAAACAGA
>JANJGN010003218.1:0-49169 GCA_026770705.1 Isurus oxyrinchus
CCCCGGAGCCAGGCTCCGAGCCCTGTCGCGTTCCGGGTTTCCAGCCGTTGTCCCACGCACCCCGCATCCCCCACCACCCCCCCCCCCACCCCCACCCCACAATGCTTTGTTCAGAGCCACAGGTACCTGTGTGAGTGAAGGTCCCTTCCCCTTCCCGCATCTCCTCATTCATTCGAGCCAGCCGCAGTCTGCGGAACAATAACGAGAGAGAGAGAGAGCGGAGTTGTGGAGTTTCACAAGCATCGGGCGCGCGTTTTGTGGAGCGCGTGCGTGTTTCCGGTACGTCTGCGTGTGCCTGTTCGCCTCCGACCTTCCCCTGGCTGTGTCCGCGTCGACTGTACCTGCGTCGAACTGTGCGCCCGCGTTCGGGTGTCTTTGCGGCGCCTGTGAGGGCGCCCGGTTGGGGCCTAACTGTCCACGTGTTTCCGCCTGTCTGCGCCGGTGCTTGTCCGCGTGCGTTGCTCGTGTGTCCGTAACGACCCGCGCGCGTGCCTGTCCCAACCGTGTTCCCGCTCGTCTTCGTCCCCGCGCATTGGTCTGTCACCGTCCACGGGTCTTAATTGTCCGCGCGTGTTCCCGTCTGAGATCATCCGCCTGCTTTCGTGCCTGTCGTGGTCCGCGCGCTCCCGTGCGCCTGTAACGCTCCCGTGCGCCTGTAACGCTCCAGTGCGCCTGTAACGCTCCCGTGCGCTTGTAATGCTCCAGTGCGCCTGTAACGCTCCAGTGCGCCTCTGTGCACACCTTTAAGTAACTGTCAGTGCACGCACGTGTGGTGTCCTCCTCCCCCCCCCCCCCCCCCCCCACCCCGTAGTGGTACGGGCACGTTCACCTGTGTTTTTGCCTGTAACTGTGGGCACGCGTTTTGTCAGCGTGCAATCCGTGCGAGCAGGTTTGTGTCTCCCTGACTGGGCACGTTTGCGCCTGTAGTGTCTGCTTTTCATTGTGTGTGTGTGTGTGTGTCCGTGTCCTCAACTGTGCCCAAACGCTAGTCTGCGCCTGTAGGCGGATGCGGCTTGCGCACCCCCCACCCCCCCCGCCCGAATCGCCGGTCCGATACTCACAACGTGACGATGTCGGCGTTGGCCGTCGCCACGGCGATGCTGAGGGGGTCCCGCCCTGTTTCGTCCACCGCGTACTGGTTGGCTCCCCTCTTCAGCAACAGGCACACGGGGCTGCGAGGGAGGGAAGGAAGGAAGGAAACACAGGAGTTGGATCCCCTCTTGAAGGCGGAGCCGGCGGACAGCTCCAGCTCCAGGCCGCCCAACAACCAGGCGGCGCACAGCAAGATCCCACACGCTTACGGGTGTGCACAGGCGCGCGGGGACTGTCACAGGCGCGCGGGGACTGTCACAGGCGCGCGGGGACTGCCACAGGCGCGCGGCACTGCCACAGGCGCGCGGCACTGCCACAGGCGCGCGGGATTGCCACAGGCGTGCGGGGACTGTCACAGGCGCGTGGGACTGTCACAGGCGCGTGGGACTGTCACAGGCGCACGAACCCTGGACACCGGGGAGAACTCTTACCCACAACCCCTCCAGCACCACTAACACCCCCCACCACCCCCCACCCACCTTGTTCAAAACAGGGTGAAAAGATCAACCCCAGCCAACGACAGGCCGCTCGTTTCAGCCGCCGTTGCGGAGAAACCTCCGGAAACAACAATTCGGGGACGGAGGTCACAGTCGCGCGGCCGAATCAAGAGGAAAGGGCCAGCCCGGACTTGTTCAGGGAAAAGCGCCTTCCGCGAGCTGGACCTGGACCTGGACCTGGACCAGGGTGCGGTGAGGGTCGACGAGGGTCAGGCGCTGGAGCTGGGACCCCCCAGAAGGCGTTCGATTGCACTGCCGCACGACGAGACTTGGGATCGACGCTGTAGCTCAGGGAATAAAGGGAACCCTCCCTCTCCCTCCTTGTCCCTCCACCTCCCTCTCCCTCCTTAACTCTTGCTCTCCCTCCGTAACCCTCCCCCTCCCTCCGTAACCCTCCCCTGCCCTCCTTAACCCTCCACCTCCCTCTCCCTCCTTAACTCTTGCTCTCCCTCCGTAACCCTCACCCTCCCCCTCCCCTCCCCCGCCCTCCTTAACCCTCCACCTCCCTCTCCCTCCTTAACTCTCGCTCTCCCTCTCCTTCCATCACCCTCCCTCCCCTCTCCCTCCTTCACCCCGCCCCTCCTTAACCCGTCTCCCTCTCTCTCCTTAACCCTCCTCTCCCTCTTCCTCACCCTTCCCCTCCCTCTCTCAACCCTCTCCCTCCTTAACGCTCCCCCCTCTCTCCTTAACCATCCCCCTCCCCCTCCATCTCCCTCGTTAACACTCTCCCTCCCTCCATAACCCTCTCCTCCCTCTCCCTCCTTAACCCGACCCTCTCCCACTCCCTCCTCCCTCTCCCTCCCTCTCCTTAACCTACCACCTCCTCCTCCCTCCCCCTCCCACCTTAACCCTTCCACTCGCTCCTTAACGCTGCCGCTCCCTCTTTAAGCCCCCCTCCCCCCCCTCGTTAACCCTCCCTCTCCCTCCTTAACATTCCCTCCCCCTCCTTGACCCCCTCCCTCCTTAACCCCCCCTCATTAAAGCTCCCCCTCTCCCCCTCCTTAACCCTCCCCCCTCCATCTCCCTCCTTAACCCTCCCTCCATAAACCTCCCTCTCCCTCCTTAACTCTAACTCTCCCTCTCCCTCCTTAACCCTCCTCCTCACTCTCCCTCCCTCTCCCTCCTTAACCCTCCCTCTACCTCCTTAAATCATCCCACTCGCTCTCCCTCCTAAACCCTCCCCCTCCCTCCTTCTCCATCCTTAAGCCTTGCCCCCCTCCCCTCCCTCCTTAACCCTTGCCCCCCCTCCCCTCCCTCCTTAACCCGTCTCCCCCTCCCTCCCCCTCCTTTACCCCCCTCTCTCCTTGAACCCCCTGCCCCTCCCTCCTTAACCCTCTCTCTCCGGAACCCTCCTCCCTCTCTCTCCTTAACCCTCGACCTCCCTCCTTAACCCTCCCCTCCTCTCCCTCATTAACAGCCCGCTCACTCTCCCTCACTAACCCCACCCCTCCCTCTCCCTCCTTTACACTCCCCCTCCCTCTCCATCCTTAAGCCTCGCCCCCTCTCCCTCCTTAACACTCCCTCATTAACCCTCCCCCCTCCCTCCCCTCCATCTCCCTCATTAACCCTCTCCCTCCATAACCCGCTCCCTCCTTAACCCTCCCCATCCCCCTCCCTCTCCATCCTTAACCCTCCCCATCCCTCTCCATCCTTTACCCTCCCCCCTCCTTAACCCAACTCCCTCTCCCTCCTTATCCCTCCCCCTCCTTAACCACCCCCTCCCCTTCCCTCTCTCTCCTTAACCCTCCTCCTCCCTCCTTAACGCTCCCGCTAACCCTAAACCCCCCTCCCCCTCCCCCTTCCTTGTTAACCCTCCCCCTCCCTCCTTAACCCTCGACCTCCCTCCTTAACCCGTCCCGCTCTCTCTACTTATTCCGTCTCCCCCTCCCCCTCCCTCAACCTTCCCACTCCCTCTCCCTCCCTCCTAATCCTCCCCTCCCCTTCCCTCTCTCTCCTTAACCCTCCCCTTCCCTCTCCCTCCTTAACCCTCCCCCTCCCTCTCTCCTTAACCCTCGACCTTCCTCTTAAACCCTCCCTCTCCCTCCATAACCCTCCCCCCTCCCTACAACCCTCGACCTCCATCCTTACCCCTCCCTCTCCCTCCTTACCCCTCCCTCTCCCTCCTTAACCCTCCCCCTCCTTCTCCCTCCATAACCCTCCCACTCCCTCTCCCTCCTTACCCCTCCCTCTCCCTCCTTACCCCTCCCTCTCTCCTTAACCCTCCCCCACCCTCTCCCTCCTAAACCCTCCCCCACCCTCCATAACCCCTCCCACTCCCTCCTTATTCCTCCCCCTCCTTCTTCCTCCTTAACCCTACCCCCTCCCTCTCCCTCCCTACCCCCCTCCCTCCTTAACCCTACCCCCCTCCCTCCTTAACCCTCCCTCTCCTTAACTCTCTCTCTCCCTCCTTAACCCGCCCCGCCCTCTCCCCCTTAACCCTCCCCCTGCCTAATCCTCACCCTCCCTCTCCCTCCTTAACCCTCAACCTCCCTCCTTAACCCTCCCCCTCCCTATCGATCCTTAACCCACTCCCTCCTTAAGCCACCCCCCTCCTCCCTGTCCCTCCTAAACCCTCCCTCTCCCTCCGTATCCCTCCCATCCCTCTCTCTCCTTAACCCTCCCCTCCCACTCCCTCCATAACCGTCCCACTCCCTCCTTAATCCTCCCCCTCCCTCCCCCTCCTGCTCCTTAACCCTCCCCTCCCCCTCTCTCTCCCACTCCCTCCTTAATCCTCCCCCTCCCTCTCGCTCCTTAACCCAACCCCCTCCCCCCTTAACCCTCCCCCTGCCTAATCCTCACCCTCACTCTCCCCCACCCTCCCCCTCCCCCCTTCCTTAACGCTCCCCCTCCATCCTTAACCCTCCGTCTTCTTCCTTAAACCTCACTCTCCCTCCTTAACCCTCCCTCTCCCTCCTTAACCCCCCTGTCCCTCCTTAACCTTCTCTCTCCCACTCGCTCCTTAATCCTCCCCTCCTTCTCCCTCCTTAACCCTCCCCCTCCCTCGTTAACCCTCCCTCCTTAACCCTCCCCCTCCCTCGTTAAACCTCTCCCTCTCCCTCCTTAATCCTGTCCCTCCTTAACCTTCCCTCTCCCTCTCTCTCCCACTCCCTCCTTAAACCTATCCCTCTCCCTCCTTAGACCTCCCCCACACTCCTTAACCCCTTCCCCTCCCTCTTTAACCCTGCCCCTCCCTCCTTAATCCTCTCTCTCCTTAACCCTCCCCTTCCCTCCCCCTCCCTCTCCCTCCTTAACCCTTGACCTCCCTCCTTAACCCACCCCCCTCCCTCTTTAATCCTCTCCCTCCTTAAACCTCACCCTCCCTCCCGCTATCTCCTTAATTCCCCCCTCCCTCTCCCTCGTTAAACCTCCACCTCCCTCCTTAACTCTCCCCCTCCCTCTCCCTCCTTAACCCTCCCCGCCCTCTGCCCCTTAACCCTTACCCTCCTTAACCCTCCCCCTGCCTAATCCTCACCCTCCCTCTCCCTCCTTATTCCTTTCCTCCTTAACCCTCCCCGCTCTCTACTTAAACCGTCTCCTCCCTCTCCCACTCCCTCCTTAACCCTCCCCCTGCCTAATCCTCACCCTCACTCTCCCTCCTTAACCCTCCCCCTCCCACTCCCTCCTTAACCCTCCCCCTGCCTAATCTTCACCCTCCCTCTCCCTCCTTAACCCTCCCCCTACCTCCTTAACCCTCCCCCATTGATCCTTAACCCACCCCCTCCCCTGCTTAACCCTGCCCTCACCCTCTCCCTCCTTAAACCCCCCACTGCCTAATCCTCACCCTCCCTCTCCCTCCTTAACCTCCTACCTCCTTAACCCTCTCCCTCCTTAACCCTCGACCTCCCTCCTTAACCCTCCCCTTCCCTCCCCCTCCCTCTCCCTCCTTAACCCTCCTCCTTAACCCACCCTCTCCCTCTCCCTCCTTAATCACCCCCTCCCCTTCCCCCCTCCTTAACCCTCCCCCCTCGCTCCTTAAACCTCCCGCTACTTCTCCCTCCATCTCCCTCCCCTCCCTCCTTAACCCTCCACCCTCCCTCTGCCTCTCCCTCCCCATCCCTCCTTAAAGCTCCCCCTCCCTCTCCTTAACTCTCCCCCTCCCCCTGCCTCCATAACCCTCACCCTCCCTCTCGCTCCTTAACCCTCCCCTTCCCTCCTTAACCCAACCCCACCCCTCCCTCCTTAACCCTCCCGCTACTTCTCCCTCCCCCTCCCTCGTTAAAACCACTCCGTCTCCCTCCTTGACCCCCTCCCCTCCCTCTCCCACCTTAACCCTCCTTAAACCTCCACCCTCCCTCTACCTCTCCCTCCTTAACACCCCACCTCACCCTCCCTGCTTAACGCTCCCGCTAACCCTAACCCCCCTCTCCCTCCCCCTTCCTCGTTAACCCTCCCTCCTTAACCCTTGACCTCCCTCCTTCACCCTCCCGCTACCTCTCCCTCAACACGACCCGCTCTCTCTACTTACTCCGTCTCCCTCTCCCTTTCCCTCCATAACCCTCCCTCTCCCTCCTTAACCCCCCTCCCCTCCCTCCTTAACCCTCCCTCTGCCTCTCCCTCCCCCTCCATCCTTAACCCTCCCTCTGCCTCCATAACCCAACCCCACCCCCTCCCTCTTTAACCCTCCCGCTACTTCTCCCTCCCTCTCCCTCATTAAACCTCCATCTCCCTCCCTCTCCTTAACACCCCACCTCCCCCCTCCCTTCTTAACTCTCCCGCTCCCTCCTTAACCCTCCCGCTAACCCTAACACCCCTCCCTCCCCACTCCCTCCTTAACCCTCCCCCTCCCTCCTTAACCCGCCCCGCTCTCTCTAGTTACCCCGTCTCCCTTTCCCTCCATAACCCTCCCTCTCCCTCCTTAACCCTCCCCCTCCCTAATCCTCCCTCTCCCTCCTTAACACTCCCCCTCCCTATAGATCCCTAACCCTCCCTCCTTAACAGTCCCCCTCCCTATAGATCCCTAACCCTCCCCCTCCCTCCTTAAACCCCCTCCCTACTTAAACCTCCCCCTGCCTAATCCTCACCCTCCCTCTCCCTCCTGAACCCTCCCCCTCCCTATCGATCCTTAACCCACCCCCTCCCCTTCCCTCCCCCTCCCTCTCTCTCCTTAACCCCCCTCCCCTCCCCTCTCCCTCGTTAACCCTCCCACTCTCTCCTTAACCCTCCCTCCTTAACCCTCCCCCTCCCTGTCCCTCCTTAACCTTCCCTCTCCCTCTCTCTCCCACTCCCTCCTTAACCCACCCCTCCTTCTCCCTCCTTAACCCTACCCCCTCCCCCCTCCCTCCGTAACCCTCCCCCTCCCTCCCTCTCTCTCCTTAACCCTCCCCTCCCTCTCCCTCCTTAACCCTCCCCCCTGCCTAATCCTCACCCTCCCTAACCCTCCTCCTTAACCCACCCTCTCCCTCTCCCTCTCTCTCCTTAACCCCCCGCTCACCCTCCCTCCTTAACCCTCCCCCTCGCTCCTTAAACCTCCCGCTACTTCTCCCTCCGTCTCTCTCCTTAACCCCCCCCTCCCTCCTTAACCCTCCCTCCTTAAACCTCCACCCTCCCTCTGCCTCTCCCTCTCCCTCCCTCCTTAAAGCTCCCCCTCCCCCTCCCTCTCGCTCCTTAACCCAACCCCACCTCCTCCCTCTTTAACCCTCCCGCTACTTCTCCCTCCCTCTCCCTCGTTAAACCACTCCCTCTCCCACCTTAACCCTCCTTAAACCTCCACCCTCCCGCTACCTCTCCCTCCTTAACACCCCACCTCCCCCTCCCTCCTGAACGCTCCCGCTAACCCTAACCCCCACTCCCCCTCCCTCCCCTTCCTCCTTAACCCTCCCCCTCCCTCCTTAACCCTCCCCCACCCCTCTCTCTCCTTAACCCTCCCCCACCCGCTCCCTCTCTCTCAACCCTCCCCCTACCTCTCCCTCTCTCTCCTTAACCCTCCCCCACCCGCTCCCTCTCTCTCAACCCTCCCCCTACCTCTCCCTCTCTCTCCTTAACCCTCCCTCTCCCTCCTAAACCCTCCCCCTCCTTATCCCTCCTTAACCCTGCCACTCCGCCTCCCTCCTTAACACTCCCCCTCCCTCTTTAACCCTCCATCTTCCTCTCCCTCGTTAACCCTCCACCCTCCATCTCTCTCTCCTTAACCCTCCCCCCTCCCTCTACCTCCATAACCCTCCCTCTCTCTCCTCAACCTTAACCCTCCCCCCTTAACCCTACCCCCTCCCTCCTCAACACCTCTCCCCCTCCCTCCTTAACCCTACCCCCTCCCTCTTTAACCCTGCCACTCCGCCCCCTCCTTAACCCCTCGCTCACACTCCCTCCTTTACCCTCCCTCTCCCTCGTTAACACTCCATCCTCCATCTCTCTCCTTAACCCTCCCCCTCCCTCTCCCTCCTTAACCCCTCCCCTCCCTCCTTATCCCAACCCATCCCTATCCCTCCCTCTCCTTCACCCTCCCCCTCCCTCTTTAGCCCTGCCACTCCACCTCCCTCCTTAACCCTCCCCCTACGCCTCTCCCTCCTTAACCCCCCGCTCACACTCCCTCCTTAACCCTCCACCCTCCCCTCCCTCTCCCTCCTTAACTCTACCCCTCCCCCTGCCTAATCCTCACCCTCTCTCTCCTTCTCCCTCCTTAATCACCCCCGTCCCCTTCCCTCCTCCTCCCTCCTTAGCCCTCCCTCCTTAAACCTCCACCCTCCCCTGCCTCTCCCCTCCCCCCTCCCACGTTAACCCTCCCTCTCCTTAACTCTCCCCTCCCTCCTTAACCCTCCCCCTGCCTCCATAACCCTCACCCTCCCTCTTGCTCCTTAACCCTCCCTCCTTAAACATCCACCCTCCCTCCCCCTCCCACATTAACCCTCCCTCTCCCTCCTTACCCCTCCCCATCCATCCTTAACCCTCCCTCTCCTCCTTAACCCTCCCCCTGCCTCCATAACCCAACCCCACCCCCTCCCTCTTAACCCTCCCGCTACTTCTCCCTCCCTCTCCCTCGTTAAGCCTCCATCTCCCTCGTTAAACCACTCCGTCACCCTCCCTCCTTAACCCCCCCTCCCCTCCCTCTCCCACCTTAATCCTCCACCCTCCCTCTCCTTAACACCCCACCTCCCCTCCCTGCCACTCCCTCCTTAACCCGCCCCGCTCTCTCTACTTACCCCGTCTCCCTCCATAACCCTCCCTCTCCCACCTTAACCATCCCCCTCCCTAATCCTCCCTCTCCCTCCTTAACACTCCCCCTCCCTAATCCTCCCTCTCCCTCCTTAACACTCCCCCTCCCTAATCCTCCCTCTCCCTCCTTAACACTCCCCCTCCCTAATCCTCCCTCTCCCTCAACCCTCCCCCTCCCTCCTTATCTCTCCCTCCTTAAACCCCCTCCCTGCTTAAACCTCCCCCTGCCTAATCCTCACCCTCCTTCTCCCTCCTTAACCCTCAACCTCCCTCTCCCTCTCCCTCCTTAACCCCCCTCCCCTCCCTCTCCCTCGTTAACCCTCCCACTCTCTCCTTAACCCTCCCCCACCCTCTCCCTCCTTAACCTTCCCTCTCCCTCTCCCTCCTTAATCCTCCCCTCATTCTCCCTCCTTAACCCTCCCCCCCCTCCCTCTTTAGCCCTGCCACTCCGCCTCCCTCCTTAAGTCCTCCCCATCCCCCTCCCTCTCCCTCCTTAACCACCCGCTCACACTCTCTCCTTAACCCTCCCCTCCCTCTCCCTCCTTAACCCTACCCCTCCCTGCTTAACCCTCCCCCTGCCTAATCCTCACCCCTCCCTCTCCCTCCTCCTTAACCCACCCCCTCTCTCTCCTTAACCCTCCCCCCTCCCTATCGATCCTTAACCCACTCCCTCCCTCCTTAAGCCACCCCCCTCCTCCTTGTCTCTCCTTAACCCTCCTTATCCCTCCCATCCCCCTCCTAAACCCTCCCTCCATAACCGTCCCACTCCCTCTCTCTCCCACTCCCTCCTTAATCCTCACCCTCCCTCTCCCTCCTTAACCCTACCCCCTCCCCCCTTAATCCTGCCCTCGCCCTCCTTAACCCTCCCCGCCCTCTCCCCCTTAACCCTTACCCTCCTTAACACTCCTCCTTAAGCCACCCTCTCCCTCCTTATTCCTTTCCTCCTTAACCCTCCCGCTACCTCTCCCTCCTTAACCCTTCCCGCTCTCTACTTAAACCGTCTCCCCCTCCCCCTCCCTCTCCCACTCCCTCCTTAACCCTCCCCCTGCCTAATCCTCACCCTCACTCTCCCTCCTTAACCCTCCCCCTCCCTCGTTAACCCTCCCTCTCCCCCACCCTCCCCCTCCATCCTTAACCCTCCATCTTCTTCCTTAAACCTCACTCTCCCTCCTTAACCCTCCCCCTCCCTCGTTAAACCTCTCCGTCTCCCTCCTTAATCCTGTCCCTCCTTAACCTTCCCTCTCCCTCTCTCTCCCACTCCCTCCTTAAACCTATCCCCTCCCTCCTTAGACCTCCCCCACACTCCTTAACCCTACCTCCTCCTTCTTTAACCCTGCCACTCCGCCTCCCTCCTTAACTCTGCCCCTCCCCCTCCCTCCTTAACTCTCCCCCTCCCTCCTTAACCCTCCCCCTCCACCCTCCTTCTCCCTCCTTAACCCCCCGCTCACACTCCCTCCTTAACCCTCACCCTCCCTCTACCTCCTTAACGCGACCCCTGCCTCCATAACCCTCACCCTCCCTCTCGCTCCTTAACCCTCCCCTTCCCTCCTTAACCCAACCCCATCCCTCCCTCCTTAACCCTCCCGCTACTTCTCCCTCCCTCGTTAAACCACTCCGTCTCCCTCCTTGACCCCCTCCCTCTCCCACCTTAACCCTCCTTAAACCTCCACCCTCCCTCTACCTCTCCCTCCTTAACGCTCCCGCTAACCCTAACCCCCCTCCCCTCCCTCCCCTTCCTCATTAACCCTCGACCTCCCTCCTTAACCCCCAACCTCCCCCTCCCTCCTTAACGCTCCCGCTAACCCTAACCCCCCTCCCCTCCCTCCCCTTCCTCATTAACCCTCGACCTCCCTCCTTAACCCTCCCGCTACCTCTCCCTCCTTAACCCTCCCGCTACCTCTCCCTCCTTAACACGACCCGCTCTCTCTACTTACTCCGTCTCCCTCTCCCTCCTTAACCCTCCCCCACCTCTCCTCTCTCTCCTTAACCCTCCCTGTCCCTCCTTAATCCTCCCCCTTATCCCTCCTTAACCCTGCCACTCCGCCTCCCTCCTTAACCCTCCCTCTCCCTCGTTAACCCTCCACCCTCCATCTCTCTCTCCTTAACCCTCCCCTCCCTCTCCCACTCCCCCCTTAACCCTACCCCCTCCCTACTCAACACCTCTCCCCCTCCCTCCTTAACCCTACCCCCTCCCTCTTTAGCCACTCCGCCCCCTCCTTAACCCTCCCTCTCTCTCGTTAACACTCCACCCTCCATCTCTCTCCTTAACCCTCCCCCTCCCTCTCCTTCCTTAACCCTCCCCTCCCTCCTTATCCCTAACCCTCCCTATCCCTCCCTCTCCTTCACCCTCCCCCTCCCTCTTAAGCCCTGCCACTCCACCTCCCTCCTTAACCCTCCCACCCACTCCCTCCTTAACCCCCCACCCTCCCTCTCCCTCCTTAACCCTACCCCTCCCCCTGCCTAATCCTCACCCTCTCTCTCCTCCTCCCTCCTTAATCACCCCCTCCCCTTCCCTCCTTAACCCTCCCTCCTTAAACCTCCACTCTCCCCCTGCCTCTCCCTGCCTCCATAACCCTCACCCTCCCTTTTGCTCCTTAACCCTCCCTCCTTAAACCTCCACCCTCCCTCTGCCACTCCCTCCCCCTCCCCCTCCCACGTTAACCCTCCCTCTCTCTCCTTAACTCTCCCCCTCCCTCATTAACCCTCCCTCTCCTCCTTAACCCTCCCCCTGCTTCCATAACCCAACCCCACCTCCTCCCTCTTTAACCCTCCCGCTACTTCTCCCTCCCTCTCCCTCGTTAAACCACTCCGTCTCCCTCCTTAATCCTCTCCCTCCCGCTAACCCTAACCCCCCCTCCCCTCCCTCTCCCACCTTAATCCTCCTTAAACCTCCACCCTCCCTCTCCTTAACACCCCCTCCCCCTCCCTCCTTAACCCCCCTCCCCTCCCTCTCCCACCTTAATCCTCCTTAAACCTCCACCCTCCCTCTCCTTAACACTCCCCCTCCCTAATCCTCCCTCTCCCTCCTTAACACTCCCCCTCCCTAATCCTCCCTCTCCCTCCTTAACCCTCCCCCTCCCTATCGATCCTTAACCCTCCTCCTCCCTCCTTATCTCTCCCTCCTTAAACCCCCTCCCTGCTTAAACCTCCCCCTGCCTAATCCTCACCCTCCCTCTCCCTCCTTAACCCTCGACCTCCCTCTCCCTCCTTAACCCCCCTCCCCTCCCTCTCCCTCGTTAACCCTCCCACTCTCTCCTTAACCCTCCCCCACCCTCTCCCTCCCCCTCCCTCCTTGACCTTCCCTCTCCCTCTCTCTCCCACTCCCTCCTTCATCCTCCCCCTCCCTGTCCCTCCTTAACCTTCCCTCTCCTTCTCTCTCCCACTCCCTCCTTAATCCTCCCCTCCCCTCCCTCGAGCCCTGCCACTCCGCCTCCCTCCTTAACCTTCCCTCTCCCTCCTTAACCACCCGCTCACACTCTCTCCTTAACCCTCCCCTCCCTCTCCCTCCTTAACCCTACCCCTCCCTGCTTAACCCTCCTCCTTAACCCTCCCTCTCCCGCTCCCTCCTGAACCCTCCCTCTCCCTAACCCCCCGCTCATCCTCCCTCAACCCTCCCCCTCGCTCCTTAAACCTCCCGCTACTTCTCCCTCCCCTCCCTCCTTAAATCTCCACCCTCCCTCTGCCTCTCCCTCCCCCTCCCTCCTTAAAGCTCCCCCTCCCCCTCCCACGTTAACCCTCCCTCTCCTTAACCCTCCCCCTGCCTCCATAACCCTCCCCCTCCCTCTCGCTCCTTAACCCAACCCCAACCCCCTCCTTAACCCTCCCGCTACTTCTCCCTCCCTTTCCCTCGTTAAACCTCCCCCTCCCTCGTTAAACCACTCCGTCTCCCTCCTTAACCCCCCTCCCCTCTCTACCTCTCCCTCCTTAACACCCCACCTCCCCCTCCCTCCTGAACGCTCCCGCTAACCCTAACCCCCACTCCCCCTCCCTCCCCTTCCTCATTAACCCTCGACCTCCCTCCTTAACCCTCCCGCTACCTCTCCCTCCTTAACACGACCCGCTCTCTCTACTTACTCCGTCTCCCTCTCCCTCCTTAACCCTCCCCCACCTCTCCTCTCTCCTTAACCCTCCCCCACCCGCTCCCTCTCTCTCCTTAACCCTCCCCCACCCGCTCCCTCTCTCTCCTTAACCCTCCCTAACCCGCTCCCTCTCTCTCCTTAACCCTCCCTCTCCCTCGTTAACACTCCACCCTCCATCTCTCTCCTTAACCCTCCCCTCCCTCTCCTTCCTTAACCCTCCCCTCCCTCTCCTTCACCCTCCCCCTCCCTCTTTAGCCCTGCCACTCCACCTCCCTCCTTAACCCCCCACTCACACTCCCTCCTTAACCCTCCACCCTCCCCTCCCTCTCCCTCCTTAACCCTACCCCTCCCCCTGCCTAATCCTCACCCTCTCTCTCCTTCTCCCTCCTTAATCACCCCCTCCCCTTCCCTCCTTAACCCTCCCTCCTTAAACCTCCACCCTCCCCCTGCCTCTCCCACACTCTCCCACGTTAACTCTCCCCTGCCTCCATAACCCTCACCCTCCCTCTTGCTCCTTAACCCTCCCTCCTTAAACCTCCACCCTCCCTCGGCCACCCCCTCCCCCTCCCACGTTAACCCTCCCTCTCTCTCCTTAACTCTCCCCCTCCCTCATTAACCCTCCCTCTCCTCCTTAACCCTCCCCCTGCTTCCATAACCCAACCCCACCTCCTCCCTCTTTAACCCTCCCGCTACTTCTCCCTCCCTCTCCCTCGTTAAACCACTCCGTCTCCCTCCTTAATCCTCTCCCTCCCGCTAACCCTAACACCTCCTCCCCCTCCCTCCTTAACCCGTCCCCTACCTAATCCTCCCTCTCCCTCCTTAACCCTCACTGTCCCTACCCTCTCCCTCCCTATCCCTCCCTCTCTCTCCTTAACCCTCCACCCTCCCTCCATCTCCTTCACCCTCCCTCCTTAACCGTCCCCCTCCCTCCCCATCCCTCCCCCTCCTTCAGCCTCGCTCTCCCTCCTTAACCCTCCCCCTCCCTCTCCCTTCTTAACCCTCCCACTCCGCCTGCCTCCTTTACCCTCCCCCTCCTTCTCCCTCCTTAACTGCCCGCTCACACTCCCTCCTTAACCCTCCCCCTCCCTCTCCCTCCTTAACCCTCCACCCTCCATCTCCCTCTCTCTCCTTAACCCTACCCTCCCCCTTAACCCTCCCCCTGCCTAGTCCTCACCCTCCCACTCCTTAACCCTCCCCCTACGCCTCTCCCTCCTTAACCCTCCCTCTCCCTCGTTAACCCACTACCCTCCATCTCTCTCCTTAACCCTCCCCCTCCCTCTTTAACGCTACCCCTCCCTGCCTAACCCTCCCCCTGCCCAATCCTCACCCACCCCCTCCCTCTCCCTCCTGAACCCCCCTCTCTCTCCTTAACCCTACCACCCCCCTCCCCTTAACCCTACCCCTCCCTGCCTAACCCTCCCCCTGCCCCATCCTCACCCACCCCCTCCCTCTCCCTCCTGAACCCTCCTCTCACTCAACCACCCCCTCCCCTTCTCTCGCCTTAACCCTCCCCCTCCCTCCTTAACCCTCACTGTCCCTACCCCCTCCCTCTCCCTCCTGAACCCTCCCCCTCCCTCTCTCCTTAACCCTACCCCCTCCCCCTCCCTCTCTCCTTAACCCTACCCCCTCCCTCTACCTTCCCCTCCCTCTCTCCTTAACCCTACCCTCTCCCTCTACCACCCCCTCCCCTTCACCCTACCCCCTCCCTCTCCCTCTCTCAACCCTAACCCTCTCCCTCCTTAACCCCCTCCCTCTTTAACCCTGCCACTCCGCCTCCCTCCTTAACCCCCCGCTCACACTCCCTCCTTAACCCTCCCCATCCCTCTCCCTCCTTCACCCTCCCTCCTTAACCCTCCCCCTCCCTCTCCCTCGTTAACCCTCCACCCTCCATCTCCATCTCTCTCTCCTTAACCCTACCCCTCCCCCTTAACCCTGCCCCTCCCACTCCCCCCCGCTTAACCCTCCCCCTGCCTAATCCTCACGCTCCCTCTCCCTCCTTAACCCTCACTGTCCCTACCCCCTCCTTCTCCTTAAACCCCCTCCCTCTCCCTCCTTAACCCTCCCTGTCCCTCTTTAACCCTGCCACTCTGCCTCCCTCCTTAACCCCCCCCGCTCACACTCCCTCCTTAACCCTCCCTCTCCCTCTCCCTCCTTAACCCTACCCCTCCCCCTTAACCCCACTCCCTCCCTGCTTAACCCTCCCCCTGCCTAGTCCTCACCCTCCCTCTCCCTCCTTAATCCACCCCCTCCCTCCTTAACCGCACCCCCTCCCTCCTTCTCCCTCCTTAACCATCCCCTTCCCTATCCCTCCCCCCTTAACCCTCACTGTCCCTACCCCCCCTCTCTCTCTCCTTAACCCTCCACCCTCCTTAACCCTACCCCTCCTCCTTAACCCTGCCACTCCCACTCCCTCCCTGCTTAACCCTCCCCCTGCCTAATCCTCACCCTCCCTCTCCCTCCTTAACCCAACCCCTCCCTCCTTAAGCCACCCCCTCCCCCTCTCTCCTTAACCCTAACCCCTCCCTCCTTCACCCTCCCCCTCTCTATCCTTCCCCTCTCAACCCTTCCTCTCCCTCCTTAATCCTCACTGTCCCTACCCCCCTCCCTCTCTCTCCTTAACCCTCCACCCTCCCTCTCTCTCTCTCCTTAACCCTCCCCCTCCCTCTCTCTCCTTAACCCTCCACCCTCCCTCTCTCTCTCTCCTTAACCCTCCCCCTCTCTCTCTCTCCTTAACCCTCCCCCTCCCTCTCTCTCCTTAACCCTCCACCCTCCCTCTCTCTCTCTCCTTAACCCTCCCCCTCTCTCTCTCTCCTTAACCCTCCCCCTCCCTCTCTCTCCTTAACCCTCCACCCTCCCTCTCTCTCTCTCCTTAACCCTCCCCCTCCCTCTCTCTCCTTAACCCTCCACCCTCCCTCCCTCTCTCTCCTTAACCCTCCACCCTCCCTCTCTCTCTCTCCTTAACCCTCCACCCTCCCTCCCTCTCCCTCTTTAACCCTCCCACTCCGCCTCCCTCCTTAACCGTCCCTCTCCCTCCTTAACCCCCCGCTCACACTCACTCCTTAACCCTTCCCCTCCCTCTCCCTCGTTAACCCTCCACCCTCCATCTCTCTCTCCTTAACCCTCCCCCTGCCTAATCCTCATCCTCCTGAACCCTCCCCCTCCCTCTCCCTCTCTCCTTAACCCTGCCCCCCTCCCTCCTGAACCCGCCCCCTCCTTAACCCCCTGCTCACACTCCCTCCTTAACCCTCCCGCTACCTCCTTAACCCGTCCCGCTCTCTCTACTTACCCCGTCTCCCTCTCCCTCCTTAACCCCCCCGCTCACACTCCCTACTTAACCCTCCCTCTCCCTCTCCCTCGTTAACCCTCCGCCCTCCATCTCCCTCTCTCCCCTTAACCCTGCCCCTCCCACTCCCTCCCTGCTTAACCCTCCCCCTGCCTAATCCTCACCCTCCCCCTCCCCCTCCCGCTTTAACCCTGCCACTCCGCCTCCCTCCTTAACCCTCCCCCTCCTTAACCCCCGCTCACACTCCCTCCTTAACCCTCCCTCTCCCCTTAACCCCACACCTCCCTGCCTAACCCTCCCCCTGCCCAATCCTCACCCACCCCATCCCTCTCCCTCAACCACCCCCTCCCTCTCTCCTGAACCCTACCCTCTGCCTCCTGAACCCTCCCTCTCCTTAACCCTACCCCTCTCCCTCCTTAACCCTCCCCTCCCTCTCCCTCCTTAACCCTCCCCCTCCATCTCTCCTTAACCCTACCCCTCTCCCTCCTTAACCCAACCCCTCCCTCCTTAAGCCACCCCCTCCCCCTCTCTCCTTAACCCTAACCCCTCCCTCCTTCACCCTCCCCCTCTCTATCCTTCCCCTCTCAACCCTTCCTCTCCCTCCTTAATCCTCACTGTCCCTACCCCCTCCCTCTCTCTCCTTAACCCTCCACCCTCCCTCTCTCTCTCTCCTTAACCCTCCCCCTCCCTATCCCTCCCTCTCTCTCCTTAACCCTCCACCCTCCCTCTCTCTCTCTCCTTAACCCTCCACCCTCCCTCCCTCTCCCTCTTTAACCCTCCCACTCCGCCTCCCTCCTTAACCGTCCCCCTCCCCTCTCCCTCCTTAACCCCCCGCTCACACTCACTCCTTAACCCTTCCCCTCCCTCTCCCTCGTTAACCCTCCACCCTCCATCTCTCTCTCCTTAACCCTCCCCCTGCCTAATCCTCATCCTCCTGAACCCTCCCCCTCCCTCTCCCTCTCTCCTTAACCCTGCCCCCCTCCCTCCTGAACCCGCCCCCTCCTTAACCCCCTGCTCACACTCCCTCCTTAACCCTCCCGCTACCTCCTTAACCCGTCCCGCTCTCTCTACTTACCCCGTCTCCCTCTCCCTCCTTAACCCCCCCGCTCACACTCCCTACTTAACCCTCCCTCTCCCTCTCCCTCGTTAACCCTCCGCCCTCCATCTCCCTCTCTCCCCTTAACCCTGCCCCTCCCACTCCCTCCCTGCTTAACCCTCCCCCTGCCTAATCCTCACCCTCCCCCCTCCCCCTCCCGCTTTAACCCTGCCACTCCGCCTCCCTCCTTAACCCTCCCCCTCCTTAACCCCCCGCTCACACTCCCTCCTTAACCCTCCCTCTCCCCTTAACCCCACACCTCCCTGCCTAACCCTCCCCCTGCCCAATCCTCACCCACCCCATCCCTCTCCCTCAACCACCCCCTCCCTCTCTCCTGAACCCTACCCTCTGCCTCCTGAACCCTCCCTCTCCTTAACCCTACCCCTCTCCCTCCTTAACCCTCCCCTCCCTCTCCCTCCTTAACCCTCCCCCTCCATCTCTCCTTAACCCTACCCCTCTCCCTCCTTAACCCTACGCCTCTCCTTCTCCCTCCTTAACCCCCCCCTCCCTCTTTAACCCTGCCACTCCCCCTCCCTCCTTAACCCCCCTCCCCTCCCTCTCCCACCTTAATCCTCCTTAAACCTCCACCCTCCCTCTCCTTAACACCCCACCTCCCCCTCCCTCCTTAACCCTCCCGCTAACCCTAACACCCCCTCCCACTCCCTCCTTAACCCCCCTCCCCTCCCTCTCCCACCTTAATCCTCCTTAAACCTCCACGCTCCCTCTACCTCTCCCTCCCTCTCCTTAACACCTCACCTCCCCCTCCCCCCTCCCTCCTTAACCCGCCCCGCGCTCTCTACTTAGCCCATCTCCCTCTCCCTCCTTAACCCTCCCCCTCCCTAATCCTCCCTCTCCCTCCTTAACCCTCCCGCTAACCCTAACCCCCCCACCCTCGACCTCCCTCCTTAACCCGCCCCGCTCTCTCTACTTACCCCGTCTCCCTCCTTAACACTCCCCCTCCCTAATCCTCCCTCTCCCTCCTTAACCCTCACCCTCCCTATCGATCCTTAACCCTGCCCCTCCCTCCTTATCTCTCCCTCCTTAAACCCCCTCCCTGCTTAAACCTCCCCCTGCCTAATCCTCACCCTCCCTCCTTAACCCTCGACCTCCCTCTCCCTCTCTCTCCTTAACCCTCGACCTCCCTCTCCCTCCTTAACCCCCCTCCCCTCCCTCTCCCTCGTTAACCCTCCCCCTCCCTGTCCCTCCTTAACCTTCCCTCTCCCACTCCCTCCTTAATCCTCCCCTCCTTCTCCCTCCTTAACCCTACCCCCTCCCCCTCCCTCCTTAACCCTCCCCCCACCCTCTCCCTCCTTAACCCCCCGCTCACACTCTCTCCTTAACCCTCCCCTCCCTCTCCCTCCTTAACCCTACCCCACCCTCTCCCTCCTTAACCCCCCCGCTCACACTCTCTCCTGAACTCTCCCCTCCCTCTCCCTCCTTAACCCTACCCCTCCCTGCTTAACCCTCCTCCTTAACCCACCCTCTCCCTCTCCCTCCTCCTTAACCCACCCTCTCCCTCTCCCTCCTCCTGAACCCACCCTCTCCCTCTCCCTCCTTAAACCTCCCTCTCCCTCTCTCTCCTCCCTCTTTAATCACCCTCTCCCCTTCCCCTCCTCCTCCCCCTCCCTCCTTAACCCTCCCCCTCGCTCCTTAAACCTCCTGCTACTTCTCCCTCCGTCTCCCTCCTCAACCCCCCTCCCTCTCCCTCCTGAACCCTCCCTCTCTCTCCTTCTCCCTCTTTAATCACCCCCTCCCCTTCCCTCCTCCTCCCTCTCCCTCCTTAACCCCCCGCTCACCCTCCCTGCTTAACCCTCCCCCTCGTTCCTTAAACCTCCCGCTACTTCTCCCTCCTTAACCCCCCTCCCCTCCCTCCTTAAACCTCCACCCTCCCATTGCCTCTCCCTCCCCCTCCCTCCTTAACGCTCCCCCCTCCCCCGTTAACCCTCCCTCTCCTTAACTCTCCCCCCTCCCCCTCCCTCTCGCGCCTTAACCCAACCCCAACCCCCTCCTTAACCCTCCCGCTACTTCTCCCTCCCTTTCCCTCGTTAAACCTCCCCCTCCCTCGTTAAACCACTCCGTCTCCCTCCTTAAACCCCCTCCCCTCTCTACCTCTCCCTCCTTAACACCCCACCTCCCCCTCCCTCCTGAACTCTCCCGCTAACCCTTACCCCCACTCCCCCCTCCCTCCCCTTCCTCATTAACCCTCCCCCTCCCTCCTTAACCCTCCCGCTACCTCTCCCTCCTTAACACGACCCGCTCTCTCTACTTACTCCGTCTCCCTCTCCCTCCTTAACCCTCCCCCTACCTCTCCCTCTCTCTCAACCCTCCCCCCAAACCCTCCCTCCCTCTCTCTCCTTAACCCTCCCCCTCCGCCTCCCTCCTTAACCCTCCCCCTCCCTCCTTAACCCTCCCCCCTTAACCCTACCCCTCCGTGCCTAACCCTCCCCCTGCCCCATCCTCACCCACCCCCTCCCTCTCCCTCCTGAACCCTCCTCTCCCTCAACCACCCCTCCCCTTCTCTCGCCTTAACCCTCCCCTTCCCTCCTTAACCCTCACTGTCCCTACCCCCTCCCTCTCCCTCCTGAACCCTCCCCCTCCCCTCTCTCCTTAACCCTACCCCCTCCCTCTCCCTCCTGAACCCTACCCCCTCCCTCTCCCTCTACCACCCCCTCCCCTCCCTCTCTCCTTAACCCTACCCCCCTCCCTCTCCCTCCTGAACCCTCCCCCTCCCTCTCTCCTTAACCCTACCCCCTCCCTCTCCCTCTACCACCCCCTCCCCTTCCCTACCCCCCTCCCTCCTGAACCCTCCCTCTCCCTCAACCCTAACCCTCTCCCTCTTTAACCCTGCCACTCCGCCTCCCTCCTTAACCCTCCCCCTCCCCCTCCCTCCTTCACCCTCCCTCTCCGTCCTTAACCCTCCCACTCTGCCTCCCTCCTTAACCCCCCGCTCACACTCACTCCTTAACCCTGCCCCTCCCACCCCCCCTGCTTAACCCTCCCCCTGCCTAATCCTCACCCTCCCTCTCCCTCCTTAACCCACCCCCTCCCTAACCCTCACTGTCCCTACACCCTCCCTCTCCTTCACCCTCCCTCTCCCTCCTTAACCCTCCCCGTCCCTCTTTAACCCTGCCACTCCGCCTCCCTCCTTAACCCCCCGCTCACACACCCTCCTTAACCCTCCCCCTCCCTCTACCTCCTTAACCCTCCACCCTCCATCTCCCTCTCTCTCCTTAACCCTACCCCTCCCCCTTAACCTTGCCACTCCCACTCCCTCCCTGCTTAACCCTTCCACTGCCTAATCCTCACCCTCCCTCTCCCTTCTTAACCCACCCCTCCCTCTCCCTCCTTAACCCACCCCCTCCCTCCTGAACCCTCCCCCTCCCTCTACCACCCCCTCCCCTTCCCTCCCCTCCCTCTCTCCGTAACCCTACCCCCTCCCTCTCCCTCCTTAACCCACCCCCTCCCTCTCCCTCTACCACCCCCTCCCCTTCCCTCCCCCTCTCCTTAACCCTACCCCCTCCCTCTCCCTCCTTAACACCCCGTTCACACTCCATCCTTAACCCTCCCCTCCCTCTCCCCCCTCCTTAACCCTAACCCCTCCCTCCTTCTCCCTCCTTAACCCTCCCCCTCCCTATCCTTCCCCTCTCAACCCTCCCCCTCCCTCCTTAATCCTCACTGTCCCTACACCCTCCCTCTCTCTCCTTAACCCTCCCCTTCCCTATCCCTCCCTCTCTCTCCTTAACCCTCCCCCCTCCCTATCCTTCCACCCTCCCCCTCCCTCTCTCCTTAACCCTCCACCCTCCCTCCCTCTCTCTCTCCTTAACCCTCCACCCTCCCTCCTTAACTCTCCTCCTCCCTCTCCCTCCTTAACCCTCCCCCTCCCTATCCCTCCCTCTCTCCTTAACCCTCCACCCTCCCTCCTTAACCCTCCCTCTCCCTCTTTAACCCTCCCACTCCGCCTCCCTCCTTAACCGTCCCCCTCCCCTCTCCCTCCTTAAACCCCCGCTCACACTCACTCCTTAACCCTTCCCCTCCCTCTCCCCCCCCTGCTTAACCCTCCCCCTGCCTAATCCTCACCCTCCCTCTCCCTCCTTAACCCACCCCCTCCTTAACCCTCACTGTCCCTACCCCCTCCCTCTCCCTCCTGAACCCTCCCTCTCCCTCTCTCCTTAACCCTGCCCCTCTCCCTCCTTAACCCCCCTCCCCCTCCCTCTTTAACCCTGCCACTCCGCCCCCCTCCTTAACCCCCTGCTCACACTCCCTCCTTAACCCTCCCGCTAACCCTAACCCCCCCTCGACCTCCCTCCTTAACCCTCCCGCTACCTCCTTAACCCGTCCCGCTCTCTCTACTTACCCCGTCTCCATCTCCCTCCTTAACCCCCCCGCTCCCTCTCCCTCGTTAACCCTCCGCCCTCCATCTCCCTCTCTCTCCTTAACCCTGCCCCTCCCACTCCCTCCCTGTTTAACCCTCCCCCTGCCTAATCCTCACCCTCCCCCTGCCACTCCGCCTCCCTCCTTAACCCTCCCTCTCCCCTTAACCCCACACCTCCCTGCCTAACCCTCCCCCTGCCCAATCCTCACCCACCCCCTCCCTCTCCCTCAACCACCCCCTCCCTCTCTCCTGAACCCTACCCTCTCCCTCCTGAACCCTCCCTCTCCTTAACCCTACCCCTCCCTCTTCCTCCTTAACCCTCCCCCTCCATCTCTCCTTAACCCTACGCCTCTCCTTCTCCCTCCTTAACCCCCCCCCCTCTTTAACCCTGCCACTCCGCCTCCCTCCTTAACCCCCTGCTCACACTCCCTCGTTAACCCTCCCCTTCCCTCTCCCTCCTTCACCCTCCCTCTCCGTCCTTAACCACCCGCTCACACTCACTCCTGAACCCTCCCTCTCCCTCGTTAACCCTCCACCCTCCATCTCCATCTCTCTCCTTAACCCTACCCCTTAACCCTGCCCCTCCCACTCCCTCCCTGCTTAACCCTCCCCCTGCCTAATCCTCACCCTCCCTCTCCCTCCTGAACCCTCCCCCTCCCTCAACCACCCCCTCCCTCCTTAACCATCCCCTTACCGGTCCATCCCCCTCAACCCTCCCCCTCCCTCCTTAACCCTCACTGTCCCTACCCCCTCCCTCTCTCTCCTTAACCCACCACCCGCCCTCTCCTTATCCCCCCTCCCTCTCCCTCCCTAACCCTCACCCTCCCTCTCCCTCCTTAACCCTCCACGTCCCTCTTTAACCCTGCCACTCCGCCTCCCTCCTTAACCCCCCCGCTCACACTCCCTCCTTAACCCTCGCCCACCCTCCATCTCCCTCTCTTTCCTTAACCCTACCCCTCCCCTTAACCCTGCCACTCCCACTCCCTCCCTGCTTAACCCTCCCCCTGCCTAATCCTCACCCTCCCTCTCCCTCCTGAACCCTCCCCTTCCCTCCCCCTCCCTCCCTCCTTAACCCTCCCTCTCCCTCGTTAACCCACTACCCTCCATCTCTCTCCTTAACCCTCCCCCTCCCTCTTTAACCCTCCCCCCTTAACCCTACCCCTCCCTGCCTAACCCTCCCCCTCCCTCTCCCTCAACCACCCCCTCCCTCCTTAACCCTCACTGTCCCTACCCCCTCCTTCTCCCTCTACCACCCCCTCCCCTTCCCCTCCCTCTCTCAACCCTAACCCTCTCCCTCCCTCTCCGTCCTTAACCCTCCCCCTCCCTCTTTAACCCCCCGCTCACACTCACTCCTTAACCCTCCCCCTCCTCCTTAACCCCCCTCCCTCTTTAACCCTGCCACTCCGCCTCTCTCCTTAACCCCCCGCTCACACTCCCTCCTAAACCCTCCACCCTCCTTCAGCCTCCCTCTCCGTCCTTAACCCTCCCCCTCCCTCTTTAACCCCCCGCTCACACTCACTCCTTAACCCTCCCCCTCCCTCTCCATCTCTCTCTCCTTAACCCTCCCCCTGCCTAATCCTCCCCCTCCCTCCCCATCCCTCACCCTCCCTCTCCCTCCTTAACCCTCCCCCACCCTCCCTCTCCCTCCTTAACGCTCCCCGTCCCTCTTTAACCCTGCCACTCCGCCTCCCTCCTTAACCCTCGCCCTCCCATCTCCCTCTCTCTCCTTAACCCTCCCCCTGCCTAATCCTCACCCTCCCTCCTAAACCCACCCCCTCCCTCTCCCTCCTGAACCCTCACCCTCCCTCTGCCTCTACCACCCCCTCCCCTTCCCTCAACCCTACCACCTCCCTCTCCCTCCTTAACCCTCCCCTCCCTCCTTAACACCCTCCCCTGCCACTCCGCCTCCCTCCTTAACCCCCCCGCTCACACTCCCTCCTTAACCCTACCCCTCCCTGCCCAATCCTCACCCACCCCCTCCCTCCTTAAGCCACCCCCTCCCTCTCTCTCCTTAACCCTCCACCCTCCCTCTCGCTCAACCCTCCACCCTCCCTCTCTCTCCTGAGCCCTCCCTCTTCCTCCGTAACCCTCCCCCTCCCTATCCCTCCCTCTCTCTCCTTAACCCTCCACCCTCCCTCACTCTCCCTCCTTAACCCTCCCACTCCGCCTCCCTCCTTAACCCTCCACCCTCCCTCCCTCCCTCTCCCCCTCCCTCCTTGACCCTATCCCTCCCTCTCTCTCCTTAACCCTCCACCCTCCCTCCCTCTCCTTCACCCTCCCCCTCCCTCTCCCTCTTTAACCCTCCCACTCCGTCTTCCTCCTTAACCCCACGCTCACACTCCTTAACCCTCCCCCTCCCTCGTTAACCCTCCACCCTCCATCTCAATCTCTCTCTCCTTAACCCTACCCCTTAACCCTACCCCTCCCTCTCCCACTCCCTCTACCACCCCCTCCCCTTCCCCCCCTCTCCCTCCTTCTCCCTCCTTAACCCCCCCTCACCCTCCCACTCTCTCCTTAACCCTCCCTCTCCCTCCTTAACCCGCCCCCTCCCTATCCCTCCCCCTCCCTCCTTCTCCCTCCTTAACCCCCCGCTCACACTCACTCCTTAACCCTCCCCCTCCCTCGTTAACCTTCCACCCTCCATCTCCATCTCTCTCTCTCCTTAACCCTACCCCTCCCACCCCCTCCCTGCTTAACCCTCCCCCTGCCTAATCCTCACCCTCCTCCTCCCTCCTTAACCCTCCCCCTCCTTAACCCTCCCTCTCTCTCGACCCCTCCCCCTCCCTCTCTCTCCTTAACCCTCCCGCTACCTCCTTAACCCGTCCCGCTCTCTCTACTTACCCCGCCTCCCTCTCCCTCCTTAACCCCCCCCCCCTCTCCCTCGTTAACCCTCCGCCCTCCATCTCCCTCTCTCTCCTTAACCCTACCCCTCCCCCTTAACCCTACCACTCCCACTCCCTCCCTGCTTAACCCTCCCCCTGCCTAATCCTCATCCTCCTGAACCCTCCCCCTCCCTCTCCCTCCTTAACCCCCCTCCCCCTCCCTCTTTAACCCTGCCACTCCGTCTCCCTCCTGAACCCTCCCGCTCCTTAACCCCCTGCTCACACTCCCTCCTTAACCCTCCCGCTACCTCCTTAACCCGTCCCACTCTCTCTACTTACCCCCTCTCCCTCTCCCTCGTTAACCCTCCGCCCTCCATCTCCCTCTCTCCCCTTAACCCTGCCCCTCCCACTCCCTCCCTGCTTAACCCTCCCCCTGCCTAATCCTCACCCTCCCTCCCCCTCCCCCTCCCTCTCTCCTTAACCCTCCTCTCCCTCCTGAACCCTCCCTCTCCCTCTCTCTCCTTAACCCTCCCCCTCCCTCTCCCTCAACCACGCCCTCCCCTTCCCTCCCCCTCCCTCTCTCCTGAACCCTCCTCTTTCACCCTCCCCCTCCCTCCTTAACCTTCCCTCTCCCTCATTAAACCTCGCCTTCCCTCTCCCTTCTTAACCCTCTCTCTCCTTAACTCTCCACCCTCCATCTCTCTCCTTAACCCTCCCCCTCCACCTCCTTAACCCTCCCCTCCCTCTCCCTCTCCCTGCCTAATCCTCACCCTCCCTCTCACTCCTTAACCCTCCCCCTCCCTCCTTAACCACTCCCTCCCCCTCCCTCCTTATCCCTCCCCTCCCTCTCCCTCCTTAAACCTCCCCCTCAACTCCCCACCCCCTCCCGCTCGCTCCTTAGCCCCCACCCCCTCCCTCTCCCTCCTTAACCCTCCCCCTCCTTCTCCCTCCTTAACCCTCCCCCTCCCTCCTTAACTCCCCACCCCCTCCCCAATACCCCTCTCGCTCGCTCCTTAACCCCCCACCCCCCTCCCCTTCCCCTCTCTCCTTAACCCTCCCCCTCCTTCTCCCTCCTTAACCCTCCCCCTCCCTCCTTAACCCTCCCCCTCCCTCCGAAACCCTCCCCTTCCCCTCTCTCCTTAACCCTCCCCCTCCTTCTCCCTCCTTAACCCTCCCCCTCCCCCTCCCTCCTTAACCCTCCCCCTCCCTCCGAATCCCTCCCCCTCCCTCCTTAACCCTGCCCCTCCCCCTTCCCCTCTCTCCTTAACCCTCCCCCTCCCCCTCCCTCCTTAAGCCTCCCCCTCCTTCTCCCTCCTTAACCCTCCCCCTCCCCCTCCTTAACCCTCCCCCTCCCTCCTTCTCTCTGTCCACTCAACGGGAAACAGCTTCTCCCGATCGACTCGGTCCCAGACCAACCCCCCCCACCCCTCCACGGCCCCCGAACGCCTCGATCGAATCGCCTCTCGGACCTCTTCCTCTCCGAAGGGCGGGACCTTGGCCTGGCCACACTTGGGGACGTTGCGCGCAGTTGCGGCCGTCCCCACCTTACCAGAAGGATAGGAAAGGCGTGGGGGAGGCTGGGGAGCAGGTTTACTGGGCTAGCTGTCTGACTCTGGAGGTCATTGGCTGCGAGGAGTGTTCTCAGTAGAGCGACGGAGATTGAGGAGGTGGGGGGGGACTTCATAGAAGTTCACCGAACGACGTGTAACACGGATGGTCAGCTGACAGTCAGAAGCTTTTGGTCCCGGGGTGGAGGAGTCAATCCAGGAGTGCAAAACGTTTCAGTTTGACAGGCAATAGGATCGGCGCCTCCCTAACAGCGCCGTGGGTGTACCTACACCACACACGGGGACAAATTCCTGGAACTCCCTCCCTAACAGCGCCGTGGGTGTACCTACACCACACGGACAAAATCCTGGAACTCCCTCCCTAACAGCACCGTGGGTGTACCTACACCACACGGACAAAATCCTGGAACTCCCTCCCTAACAGCGCCGTGGGTGTACCTACACCACACGGGACAAAGTCCTGGAACTCCCTCCCTAACAGCGCTGTGGGTGTACCTACACAACACGGACAAAATCCTGGAACTCCCTCCCTAACTGCGCCGTGGGTGTACCTACACCACACGGGACAAAATCCTGGAACTCCCTCCCTAACAGCGCCGTGGGTGTACCTACACCACACGGGACAAAATCCTGGAACTCCCTCCCTAACAGCGCCGTGGGGGTACCTACACCACATGGACAAAATCCTGGAACTCCCTCCCTAACAGCGCCGTGGGTGTACCTACACCACACACGGGGACAAAATCCTGGAACTCCCTCCCTAACAGCGCCGTGGGTGTACCTACACCACGCGGGACAAAATCCTGGAACTCCCTCCCTAACAGCGCCGTGGGTGTACCTACACCACGCGGGACAAAATCCTGGAACTCCCTCCCTAACAGCGCCGTGGGTGTACCTACACCACACGGGACAAAATCCTGGAACTCCCTCCCTAACAGCGCCGTGGGTGTACCTACACCACACGGGGACAAAATCCTGGAACTCCCTCCCTAACAGCGCCGTGGGTGTACCTACACCACACGGACAAAATCCTGGAACTCCCTCCCTAACAGCGCCGTGTGTGTACCTACACCACACGGACAAAATCCTGGAACTCCCTCCCTAACAGCGCCATGGGTGTACCTACACCACACGGACAAAATCATGGAACTCCCTCCCTAACAGCGCCGTGGGTGTATCTACACCACACGGACAAAATCCTGGAACTCCCTCCCTAACAGCGCCGTGGGTGTACCTACACCACACGGGATAAAATCCTGGAACTCCCTCCCTAACAGCGCCGTGGGTGTACCTACACCACACGGACAAAATCCTGGAACTCCCTCCCTAACAGCGCCATGGGTGTACCTACACCACACGGACAAAATCCTGGAACTCCCTCACTAACAGCGCCATGGATGTACCTACACCACACGGGACAAAATCCTGGAACTCCCTCCCTAACAGCACCGTGGGTGTACCTACACCACACGGACAAAATCCTGGAACTCCCTCCCTAACAGCGCCGTGGGTGTACCTACACCACAGGGACAAAATCCTGGAACTCCCTCCCTAACAGCGCCGTGGGTGTACCTACACCACACGGGACAAAATCCTGGAACTCCCTCCCAAACCGCGCCGTGGGTGTACCTACACCACACGGACAAAATCCTGGAACTCCCACCCTAACAGCGCCGTGGGTGGACCTACACCACAAGGGGACAAAATCCTGGAACTCCCTCCCTAACAGCGCCGTGGGTGTACCTACACCACACGGGACAAAATCCTGGAACTCCCTCCCTAACAGCGCCGTGGGTGTACCTACACCACACGGGGACAAAATCCTGGAACTCCCTCCCTAACAGCGCCGTGGGTTTACCTACACCACACGGGGACAAAATCCTGGAACTCCCTCCCTAACAGCGCCGTGGGTGTACCTACACCACATGGGGACAAAATCCTGGAACTCCCTCCCTAACCGCGCCGTGGGTGTACCTACAGCACACGGGACAAAATCCTGAAACTCCCTCCCTAACAGCGCTGTGGGTGTACCTACACCTCACGGTACAAAATCCTGGAACTCCCTCACTAACAGCCCACACGGCTCCACCTCCACCAGTCAGACTCCGCTTGCTTACCAATCAGCACTATCTTCTTGTGCAGTATAAATTGTTGTTGGATTTATTCTACACCCTCTGTTCATAAAAGCCCCCAAGATACCGTCTGCTCCATTAACCGCTCTCCCAACCCTGTCAATTGGCTTATCCACAAGTAACCCCGAGCCGGAGGGGGTGGGTGACTGTGCCGCCTCGATCTTACCCGGTTTGCCCTGCGCTGGTGGCGGTGTGAATGGCCCCCTGTCCCCGGGCGTCTCTGTAGTTGACGTTCGCCCCGTTCTGGAGCAGGAACTCGCAGGCGGCGAGGGAACCCTGCGGAGGGCAGAGAGCATCAGTCAACAAACACCCGTAGGAGGCAACGCAACATTCCCAACTTCCGTCTCTCTCTCTCTCTCTCACACACACACACACACACAATAAAGCTCCCCATCCCAGATTGGAGGGTTACAGGGATAGGGAGGTTGTAGGGGATGGAGGAGGTTACAGAGATAGGGTGGGGTGTAGGGACTGGAGGAGGATACAGAGATAGGGAGGGGTGTAGGGGCTGGAGGAGGTTACAGAGATAGGGAGGGGTGTAGGGGCTGGAGGAGGTTACAGAGATAGGGAGGGGTGTAGGGGGCTGGAGGAGGTTACAGAGATAGGGAGGGGTGTAGGGGCTGGAGGAGTTTACAGAGATAGGGAGGGTTGTAGGGGCTGGAGGAGGTGACAGAGATAGGGAGGGGTGTAGGTGCTGGAGGAGGTTACAGAGATAGGGAGGGGTGTAGGGGCTGGAGGAGGTTACAGAGATAGGGAGGGGTGTAGGGGCTGGAGGAGGTTACAGAGAGAGGGAGGGGTGTAGGGGGCTGGAGGAGGTTACAGAGATAGGGAGGGGTGTAAGGGCTGGAGGAGGTTACAGAGATAGGGAGGGGGTGTAGGGGGCTGGAGGAGGTTACAGATATAGGGAGGGGTGTAGGGGCTGGAGGAGGTTACAGAGAGAGGGAGGGGTGTAGGGGGCTGGAGGAGGTTACAGAGATAGGGAGGGGTGTAAGGGATGGAGGAGGTTACAGAGATAGGGAGGGGTGTAGGGGGCTGGAGGAGGTTACAGAGATAGGGAGGGGTGTAAGGGATGGAGGAGGTTACAGAGATAGGGAGGGTGTAGGGGCTGTAGGAGTTTACAGAGAAATGGGGGGTGTAGGGGCTGGAGGAGGTTACAGAGATAGGGAGGGGTGTAGGGGACTGGAGGAGGTTACAGAGATAGGGAGGGGTGTAGGGGCTGTAGGAGTTTACAGAGACAGGGAGGGGTGTAGGGGGCTGGAGGAGGTTACAGAGATAGGGAGGGGTGTAGGGGCTGGAGGAGGTTACAGAGATAGGGAGGGGTGTAGGGGCTGGAGGAGGTTACAGAGATAGGGAGGGGTGTAGGGGCTGTAGGAGTTTACAGAGATAGGGAGGGGTGTAGGGGCTGGAGGAGGTTACAGAGATTGGGAGGGGTGTAGGGCTGGAGGAGGTTACAGAGATAGGGAGGGGGTGTCGAGGCTGGAGGAGGTTACAGAGATAGGGAGGGGTGTAGGGGCTGGAGGAGGTTACAGAGATAGGGAGGGTTGTTGGGGCTGGAAGAGGTTACAGAGATAGGGAGGGTTGTTGGGGCTGGAAGAGGATATCTTTATCCAGCTTCACCCCCCCCCCTCCCTTCAATCCATCCAGACGCTTCCCCCTCAGACCCCCCACTCCCTGTGGGAGTCAGTCCCACATTCTCCCCCCCTCTCTGGGTAAAGGAGTCTCTCCTGAATTCCCCATCGGATTTATCCCCTGACCGGCTCATATGGACAGTTCCCCCTCCCCGCCCCCCCCCCACCCCGTATTCTGCTCTCCCTCCCCTCATCGAGTGGACACATCTTCTCTACCTTGACCCTATGGAGACCAAGGGGGGGGGATACGGAGACCGGGACTGTGCACGGTGCTCCGAGTGTGGTCTAACCGAGGGGGGGGATACGGAGACTGGAACTGTGCACGGTGCTCCGAGTGTGGTGTAACCGAGGGGGGGGATACGGAGACCGGAACTGTGCACGGTGCTCCGAGTGTGGTCTAACCGAGGGGGGGGATACGGAGACCGGAACTGTGCACGGTTCTCCCAGTGTGGTCTAACCCAGGGGGGATACGGAGACCGGAACTGTGCACGGTGCTCCGAGTGTGCTCTAACCGAGGGGGGATACGGAGACCGGAACTGTGCACGGTGCTCCGAGTGTGGTCTAACCGAGGGGGCATACGGAGACCGGAACTGTGCACGGTGCTCCGAGTGTGGTCTAACCGAGGCGGGGGATACGGAGACCGGAACTGTGCACGGTGCTCCGAGTGTGGTCTAACCAAGGGGGGATACGGAGACCGGAACTGTGCACGGTGCTCCGAGTGTGGTCTAACCGAGGGGGGATACGGAGACCGGAACGGTGCACGGTGCTCCGAGTGTGGTCTAACCGAGGCGGGGGATACGGAGACCGGAACTGTGCACGGTGCTCCGAGTGTGGTCTAACCAAGGGGGGGGGATACGGAGACCGGAACTGTGCACGGTGCTCCGAGTGTGGTCTAACCAAGGGTGGGGGGGTACGGAGACCGGAACTGCGCACGGTGCTCCGAGTGTGGTCTAACCGAGGGGGGGGATACGGAGACCGGAACTGTGCACAGTGCTCCGAGCGTGGTCTAACCGAGGGGGGGATACGGAGACCGGAACTGTGCACGGTGCTCCGAGTGTGGTCTAACCGAGGGGGGGGATACGGAGACCGGAACTGTGCACGGTGCTCCGAGTGTGGTCTAACCGAGGGGGGGATACGGAGACCGGAACTGTGCACGGTGCTCCGAGTGTGGTCTAACCGAGGGGGGGATATGGAGACCGGAACTGTGCACGGTGCTCCGAGTGTGGTCTAACCGAGGGTGGATACGGAGACCGGGACTGTGCACGCTGCTCCGAGTGTGGTCTAACCGAGATTGAGCAGACTTGCGCAGGCAATGTGACCATGGGGCGCCTTGCTACTTACTCCCTGAGCTGCTACAATCAGCGGAGTTCGGAACATGTCCTTGCTGTTGGTCCAGTTCACATTGGCACCGTGTGCCAGTGCCTTGCACATGGTAGGGAGGTCACCAACAGAGGCAGCATCATAGAGGCAGGCGTGGTGAGGGACAGTCAAGGAACCCTCCGGCTGCTTAATTTCGTAGTCTGGGGTCCCAGCTCCAGCTGTTGGGTGGAGAGAGGCATTAGTTCAGGACAGCAGTTGTCTCTCAGTCCCTCTCTCTCTCTCAGGGAGATATCTGTACACTGACTGGTGTCTCTCAGTCTCTCTCTCTCTCAGGGAGATATCTGTACACTGACTGGTGTCTCTCAGTCTCCTCTCTCTCAGGGAGATATCTGTTCACTGACTGGTGTCTCTCAGTCCCTCTCTCTCTCTCAGGGAGATGTCTGTACACTGACTGGTGTCTCTCAGTCCCCTCTCTCTCAGGGAGATGTCTGTACACTGACTGGTGTCTCTCAGTCCCCTTCTCTCTCAGGGAGATATCTGTACACTGACTGGTGTCTCTCAGTCCCCTCTCTCTCTCAGGGAGATATCTGTACACTGACTGGTGTCTCTCAGTCCCCTCTCTCTCTCAGGGAGATGTCTGTACACTGACTGGTGTCTCTCAGTCCCCTCTCTCTCTCAGGGAGATGTCTGTACACTGACTGGTGTCTCTCAGTCCCCTCTCTCTCTCAGGGAGATATCTGTACACTGACTGGTGTCTCTCAGTCCCCTCTCTCTCTCAGGGAGATGTCTGTACACTGACTGGTGTCTCTCAGTCCCTCTCTCTCTCTCAGGGAGATATCTGTACACTGACTGGTGTCTCTCAGTCCCTCTCTCTCAGGGAGATATCTGTACACTGACTGGTGTCTCTCAGTCCCCTCTCTCTCTCAGGGAGATATCTGTACACTGACTGGAGTCTCTCAGTCCCCTCTCTCTCTCAGGGAGATATCTGTACACTGACTGGTGTCTCTCAGTCGCTCTCTCTCAGGGAGATATCTGTACACTGACTGGTGTCTCTCAGTCCCCTCTCTCTTTCAGGGAGATATCTGTACACTGACTGGTGTCACTCAGTCTCTCTCTCTCAGGGAGATATCTGTACACTGACTGGTGTCTCTCAGTCCCCTCTCTTCAGGGAGATATCTGTACACTGACTGGTGTCTCTCAGTCCCCTCACTCTCTCAGGGAGATGTCTGTACACTGACTGGTGTCTCTCAGTCCCCTCTCTCTCTCAGGGAGATATCTATACACTGACTGGTGTCTCTCAGTCCCCTCTCTCTCTCAGGGAGATGTCTGTACACTGACTGGTGTCTCTCAGTCCACTCTCTCTCTCAGGGAGATATCTGTACACTGACTGGTGTCTCTCAGTCGCTCTCTCTCAGGGAGATATCTGTACACTGACTGGTGTCTCTCAGTCCCCTCTCTCTCTCAGGGAGATATCTGTACACTGACTGGTGTCTCTCAGTCCCTCTCTCTCTCTCAGGGAGATATCTGTACAGTGACTGTTGTCTCTCAGTCCCCTCTCTCTCTCAGGGAGATATCTGTACAGTGACTGTTGTCTCTCAGTCCCTCTCTCTCTCTAAGGGAGATATCTGTACAGTGACTGTTGTCTCTCAGTCCCCTCTCTCTCTCAGGGAGATATCTGTACACTGACTGGTGTCTCTCACCTGGAGATGGAAAGTGTTTCAGAAATCTCTTCTCCACATATTTAGCTTTAATCCACTGCTCTTTCTGTTGACTACAAATAATTAGAAATTTGTTAATTGTTCAAATCTGTAAAGCTCCCTCTACACCGTCCCCATCAAACACTCCCAGGACAGGTACAGCACGGGGTTAGATACAGAGTAAAGCTCCCTCTACACCGTCCCCATCAAACACTCCCAGGACAGGAACAGCACGGGGTTAGATACAGAGTAAAGCTCCCTCTACACTGTCCCCATCAAACACTCCCAGGACAGGTACAGCATGGGGTTAGATACAGAGTAAAGCTCCCTCTACAATGTCCCCATCAAACACTCCCAGGACAGGTACAGCACGGGGTTAGATACAGAGTAAAACTCCCTCTACACTGTCCCCATCAAACACTCCCAGGACAGGTACAGCATGGTGTTAGATACAGAGTAAAGCTCCCTCTACACTGTCCCCATCAAACACTCCCAGGACAGGTACAGCACGGGGTTAGATACAGAGTAAAGCTCCCTCTACACCGTCCCCATCAAACACTCCCAGGACAGGTACAGCACGGGGTTAGATACAGAGTAAAGCTCCCTCTACACCGTCCCCATCAAACACTCCCAGGACAGGTACAGCACGGGGTTAGATACAGAGTAAAGCTCCCTCTACACCGTCCCCATCAAACACTCCCAGGACAGGTACAGCACGGGGTTAGATACAGAGTAAAGCTCCCTCTACACCGTCCCCATCAAACACTCCCAGGACAGGTACAGCACGGAGTTAGATACAGAGTAAAGCTCCCTCTACACTGGCCCCATCAAACACTCCCAGGACAGGTACAGCACGGGGTTAGATACAGAGTAAAGCTCCCTCTACACTGTCCCCATCAAACACTCCCAGGACAGGTACAGCACGGTGTTAGATACAGAGTAAATCTCCCTCTACACTGTCCCCATCAAACACTCCCAGGACAGGTACAGCACGGGGTTAGATACAGAGTAAAGCTCCCTCTACACTGTCCCCATCAAACACTCCCTGGACAGGTACAGCACAGGGTTAGATACAGAGTAAAGCTCCCTCTACACTGTCCCCATCAAACACTCCCAGGACAGGTACAGCACGGGGTTAGATACAGAGTAAAGCTCCCTCTACACTGTCCCCATCAAACACTCCCAGGACAGGTACAGCACGGTGTTAGATACAGAGTAAAGCTCCCTCTACACTGTCCCCATCAAACACTCCCAGAACAGGTACAGCACGGGGTTAGATAGAGAGTAAAGCTCCCACTACACCGTCCCCATCAAACACTCCCGGGACAGGTACAGCACGGGGTTAGATACAGAGTAAATCTCCCTCTACATCCTCCCCATCAAACACTCCCAGGACAGGTACAGCACGGGGTTAGATACAAAGTAAATCTCCCTCTACACTGTCCCCATCAAACACTCCCAGGACAGGTACAGCATGGGGTTAGATACAGAGTAAAGCTCCATCTACACTGTTCCCATCAAACACTCCCAGGACAGGTACAGCACGGGGTTAGATACAGAGTAAAGCTCCCTCTACACTGTCCCCATCAAACACTCCCAGGACAGGTACAGCACGGGGTTAGATACAGAGTAAATCTCCCTCTACACTGTCCCCATCAAACACTCCCAGGACAGGTACAGCACGGGGTTAGATACAGAGTAAATCTCCCTCTACACTGTCCCCATCAAACGCTCCCAGGACAGGTACAGCACGGGGTTAGATACAGAGTAAATCTCCCTCTACACTGTCCCCATCAAACGCTCCCAGGACAGGTGCAGCACGGGGTTAGATACAGAGTAAATCTCCATCAAAACTGTCTCCCGTCAAACACTCCCAGGACAGGTACAGCACGGGGTTAGATACAGTGTAAAGCTTCCTCTACACTGTCCCCATCAAACACTCCCAGGACAGGTACAGCACGGGGTTAGATACAGAGTAAAGGTCCCTCTACACTGTCCCCATCAAACACTCCCAGGACAGGTACAGCACGGGGTTAGATACAGAGTAAAGCTCCCTCTACACTGTCCCCATCAAACACTCCCAGGACAGGTACAGCACAGGGTTAGATACAGAGTAAAGCTCCCTCTACACTGTCCCCATCAAACACTCCCAGGACAGGTACAGCACGGGGTTAGATACAGAGTAAAGCTCCCTCTACACCGTCCCCATCAAACACTCCCAGGACAGGTACAGCACGGGGTTAGATACAGAGTAAAGCTCCCTCTACACCGTCCCCAACAAACACTCCCAGGACAGGTAGAGCACGGGGTTAGATACAGAGTAAAGATCCCTCTACACCGTCCCCATCAAACACTCCCAGGACAGGTACAGCACGGGGTTAGATACAGAGTAAATCTCCCTCTACACTGTCCCCATCAAACACTCCCAGGACAGGTACAGCACGGGGTTAGATACAAAGTAAATCTCCCTCTACACTGTCCCCATCAAACACTCCCAGGACAGGTACAGTACGGGGATATATACAGAGTAAAGCTCCCTCTACACTGTCCCCATCAAACACTCCCAGGACAGGTACAGCACGGGGTTAGATACAGAGTAAAGCTCCCTCTACACCGTCCCCATCAAACACTCCCAGGACAGGTACAGCACGGGGTTAGATACAGAGTAAAGCTCCCTCTACACCGTCCCCATCAAACACTCCCAGGACAGGTACAGCACAGGGTTAGATACAGAGTAAAGCTCCCTCTACACTGTCCCCATCAAACACTCCCAGGACAGGTACAGCACGGGGTTAGATACAGAGTAAAGCTCCCTCTACACCGTCCCCATCAAACACTCCCAGGACAGGTACAGCACGGGGTTAGATACAGAGTAAAGCTCCCTCTACACCGTCCCCATCAAACACTCCCAGGACAGGTACAGCACGGGGTTAGATACAGAGTAAAGCTCCCTCTACACCGTCCCCAACAAACACTCCCAGGACAGGTAGAGCACGGGGTTAGATACAGAGTAAAGATCCCTCTACACCGTCCCCATCAAACACTCCCAGGACAGGTACAGCACGGGGTTAGATACAGAGTAAAGCTCCCTCTACACTGTCCCCATCAAACACTCCCAAGACAGGTACAGCACGGGGTTAGATACAGAGTAAATCTCCCTCTACACTGTCCCCATCAAACACTCCCAGGACAGGTACAGCACGGGGTTAGATACAAAGTAAATCTCCCTCTACACTGTCCCCATCAAACACTCCCAGGACAGGTACAGTACGGGGATATATACAGAGTAAAGCTCCCTCTACACTGTCCCCATCAAACACTCCCAGGACAGGTACAGCACGGGGTTAGATACAGAGTAAATCTCCCTCTACACTGTCCCCATCAAACACTCCCAGGACAGGTACAGTATGGTGTTAGATACAGAGTAAAGCTCCCTCTACACTGTCCCCATCAAACACTCCCAGAACAGGTACAGCACGGGGTTAGATAGAGAGTAAAGCTCCCACTACACCGTCCCCATCAAACACTCCCGGGACAGGTACAGCACGGGGTTAGATACAGAGTAAATCTCCCTCTACATCCTCCCCATCAAACACTCCCAGGACAGGTACAGCACGGGGTTAGATACAAAGTAAATCTCCCTCTACACTGTCCCCATCAAACACTCCCAGGACAGGTACAGCATGGGGTTAGATACAGAGTAAAGCTCCATCTACACTGTTCCCATCAAACACTCCCAGGACAGGTACAGCACGGGGTTAGATACAGAGTAAAGCTCCCTCTACACTGTCCCCATCAAACACTCCCAGGACAGGTACAGCACGGGGTTAGATACAGAGTAAATCTCCCTCTACACTGTCCCCATCAAACACTCCCAGGACAGGTACAGCACGGGGTTAGATACAGAGTAAATCTCCCTCTACACTGTCCCCATCAAACGCTCCCAGGACAGGTACAGCACGGGGTTAGATACAGAGTAAATCTCCCTCTACACTGTCCCCATCAAACGCTCCCAGGACAGGTGCAGCACGGGGTTAGATACAGAGTAAATCTCCATCAAAACTGTCTCCCATCAAACACTCCCAGGACAGGTACAGCACGGGGTTAGATACAGAGTAAAGGTCCCTCTACACTGTCCCCATCAAACACTCCCAGGACAGGTACAGCACGGGGTTAGATACAGAGTAAAGCTCCCTCTACACTGTCCCCATCAAACACTCCCAGGACAGGTACAGCACAGGGTTAGATACAGAGTAAAGCTCCCTCTACACTGTCCCCATCAAACACTCCCAGGACAGGTACAGCACGGGGTTAGATACAGAGTAAAGCTCCCTCTACACCGTCCCCATCAAACACTCCCAGGACAGGTACAGCACGGGGTTAGATACAGAGTAAAGCTCCCTCTACACCGTCCCCAACAAACACTCCCAGGACAGGTAGAGCACGGGGTTAGATACAGAGTAAAGATCCCTCTACACCGTCCCCATCAAACACTCCCAGGACAGGTACAGCACGGGGTTAGATACAGAGTAAAGCTCCCTCTACACTGTCCCCATCAAACACTCCCAAGACAGGTACAGCACGGGGTTAGATACAAAGTAAATCTCCCTCTACACTGTCCCCATCAAACACTCCCAGGACAGGTACAGTACGGGGATATATACAGAGTAAAGCTCCCTCTACACTGTCCCCATCAAACACTCCCAGGACAGGTACAGCACGGGGTTAGATACAGAGTAAAGCTCCCTCTACACCGTCCCCATCAAACACTCCCAGGACAGGTACAGCACGGGGTTAGATACAGAGTAAAGCTCCCTCTACACCGTCCCCATCAAACACTCCCAGGACAGGTACAGCACAGGGTTAGATACAGAGTAAAGCTCCCTCTACACTGTCCCCATCAAACACTCCCAGGACAGGTACAGCACGGGGTTAGATACAGAGTAAAGCTCCCTCTACACCGTCCCCAACAAACACTCCCAGGACAGGTAGAGCACGGGGTTAGATACAGAGTAAAGATCCCTCTACACCGTCCCCATCAAACACTCCGAGGACAGGTACAGCACGGGGTTAGATACAGAGTAAAGCTCCCTCTACACTGTCCCCATCAAACACTCCCAAGACAGGTACAGCACGGGGTTAGATACAGAGTAAATCTCCCTCTACACTGTCCCCATCAAACACTCCCAGGACAGGTACAGCACGGGGTTAGATACAAAGTAAATCTCCCTCTACACTGTCCCCATCAAACACTCCCAGGACAGGTACAGTACGGGGATATATACAGAGTAAAGCTCCCTCTACACTGTCCCCATCAAACACTCCCAGGACAGGTACAGCACGGGGTTAGATACAGAGTAAAGCTCCCTCTACACTGTCCCCATCAAACACTCCCAGGACAGGTACAGCACGGGGTTAGATACAGAGTAAAGCTCCCTCTACACCGTCCCCATCAAACACTCCCAGGACAGGTACAGCACAGGGTTAGATACAGAGTAAAGCTCCCTCTACACCGTCCCCATCAAACACTCCCAGGACAGGTACAGCACAGGGTTAGATACAGAGTAAAGCTCCCTCTACACCGTCCCCATCAAACACTACCAGGACAGGTACAGCACGGGGTTAGATACAGAGTAAAGCTCCCTCTACACCGTCCCCATCAAACACTCCCAGGACAGGTACAGCACGGGGTTAGATACAGAGTAAAGCTCCCTCTACACCATCCCCATCAAACACTCCCAGGACAGGTAGAGCACGGGGTTAGATACAGAGTAAATCTCCCTCTACACTGTCCCCATCAAACACTCCCAGGACAGGTACAGCACGGGGTTAGATACAGAGTAAAGCTCCCTCTACACCGTCCCCATCAAACACTCCCAGGACAGGTACAGCACGGCGTTAGATACAGAGTAAAGCTCCCTCTACACTGTCCCCATCAAACACTCCCAGGACAGGTACTGCACGGGGTTAGATACAGAGTAAAGCTCCCTCTACACTGTCCCCATCAAACACTCCCAGGACAGGTACAGCACGGCGTTAGATACAGAGTAAAGCTCCCTCTACACCGTCCCCATCAAACACTCCCAGGACAGGTACAGCACAGGGTTAGATACAGAGTAAAGCTCCCTCTACACCGTCCCCATCAAACACTACCAGGACAGGTACAGCACGGGGTTAGATACAGAGTAAAGCTCCCTCTAAACCGTCCCCATCAAACACTCCCAGGACAGGTACAGCACGGGGTTAGATACAGAGTAAAGCTCCCTCTACACCATCCCCATCAAACACTCCCAGGACAGGTACAGCACGGGGTTAGATACAGAGTAAAGCTCCCTCTACACCATCCCCATCAAACACTCCCAGGACAGGTAGAGCACGGGGTTAGATACAGAGTAAATCTCCCTCTACACTGTCCCCATCAAACACTCCCAGGACAGGTACAGCACGGGGTTAGATACAGAGTAAATCTCCCTCTACACTGTCCCCATCAAACGCTCCCAGGACAGGTACAGCACGGGGTTAGATACAGAGTAAATCTCCATCAAAACTGTCTCCCATCAAACACTCCCAGGACAGGTACAGCACGGGGTTAGATACAGTGTAAAGCTTCCTCTACACTGTCCCCATCAAACACTCCCAGGACAGGTACAGCACGGGGTTAGATACAGAGTAAAGGTCCCTCTACACTGTCCCCATCAAACACTCCCAGGACAGGTACAGCACGGGGTTAGATACAGAGTAAAGCTCCCTCTACACCGTCCCCATCAAACACTCCCAGAACAGGTACAGCACGGGGTTAGATGCAGAGTAAAGCTCCCTCTACACTGTCCCCATCAAACACTCCCAGGACAGGTACAGCACGGGGTTAGATACAGAGTAAATCTCCCTCTACACCGTCCCCATCAAACACTCCCAGGACAGGTACAGCACGGGGTTAGATACAAAGTAAATCTCCCTCTACACTGTCCCCATCAAACACTCCCAGGACAGGTACAGCACGGGGTTAGATACAGAGTAAATCTCCCTCTACACCGTCCCCATCAAACACTCCCAGGACAGGTACAGCACAGGGTTAGATACAGAGTAAAGCTCCCTCTACACCGTCCCCATCAAACACTCCCAGGACAGGTACAGCACGGGGTTAGATACAGAGTAAAGCTCCCTCTACACCGTCCCCATCAAACACTCCCAGGACAGGTACAGCACGGGGTTAGATACAGAGTAAAGCTCCCTCTACACCGTCCCCATCAAACACTCCCAGGACAGGTACAGCACTGGGTTAGATACAGAGTAAATCTCCCTCTACACCGTCCCCATCAAACACTCCCAGGACAGGTACAGCACGGGGTTAGATACAGAGTAAATCTCCCTCTACACCGTCCCCATCAAACACTCCCAGGACAGGGACACTCTCCTTAAATCTTACCGTGAACTCTCAGCTGTGACCTTCTGTACTCCAGTCTCATCTCTCCCAGCCTCATATATGCAGTTAACTGCATCATTCCCCAGTGCAGAGAATAACTGTAAAGAAACATAAAGTTGTTCAATCACAATCCCAAACCCCTTCCCGTTCACTCCCACTGTACACAATCCCAATCCCAAACCCCTTCCCGTTCACTCCCACTGTACACAATCCCAATGGACCCAAACCCCTTCCCGTTCACTCCCACTGTACACAATCCCAATGGACCCAAACCCCTTCCCGTTCACTCCCACTGTACACAATCCCAATGGACCCAAACCCCTTCCCGTTCACTCCCACTGTACACAATCCCAATCCCAAACCCCTTCCCGTTCACTCCCATTGTACAGAATCCCAATTCCAAACCCCTTCCCGTTCACTCCCACTGTACACAATCCCAATCCCAAACCCCTTCCCGTTCACTCCCACTGTACACAATCCCAATCCCAAACCCCTTCCCGTTCACTCCCACTGTACACAATCCCAATCCCAAACCCCTTCCCGGTCACTCCCACTGTACACAATCCCAATCCCTTCCCGTTCACTCCCACTGTACGCAATCCCAATCCCAAACCCCTTCCCGTTCACTCCCACTGTACACAATCCCAATCCCAAACCCCTTCCTGTTCACTCCCACTGTACACGATCCCAATCCCAAACTCCTTCCCGTTCACTCCCACTATACACAATCCCAATGGACCCAAACCCCTTCCCGTTCACTCCCACTGTACACAATCCCAATCCCCTTCCTGTTCACTCCCACTGTACACAATCCCAATCCCAAACCCCTTCCCGTTCACTCCCACTGTACACAATCCCAATCCCAAACCCCTTCCCGTTCACTCCCACTGTACACAATCCCAATGGACCCAAACCCCTTCCCGTTCACTCCCACTGTACACAATCCCAATCCCAAACCCCTTCCCGTTCACTCCCACGGTACACAATCCCAATGGACCCAAACCCCTTCCCGTTCACTCCCACTGTACACACTCCCAATCCCAAACCCCTTCCCGTTCACTCCCACTGTACACAATCCCAATCCCCTTCCCGTTCACTCCCACTGTACACAATCCCAACGGACCCAAACCCCTTCCCGTTCACTCCCACTGTACACAATCCCAATCCCAAACCCCTTCCTGTTCACTCCCACTGTACACAATCCCAATCCCAAATCCCTTCCCTTTCACTCCCACTGTAAACAATCCCAACGGACCCAAACCCCTTCCCGTTCACTCCCACTGTACACAATCCCAACGGACCCAAACCCCTTCCCGTTCACTCCCACTGTACACAATCCCAATCCCAAATCCCTTCCCGTTCACTCCCACTGTACACAATCCCAATGGACCCAAACCCCTTCCCGTTCACTCCCACTGTACACAATCCCAACGGACCCAAACCCCTTCCCGTTCACTCCCACTGTACACAATCCCAATCCCAATCCCCTTCCCGTTCACTCCCACTGTACACAATCCCAATCCCAAACCCCTTCCCGTTCACTCCCACTGTACACGATCCCAATCCCAAACTCCTTCCCGTTCACTCCCACTATACACAATCCCAATGGACCCAAACCCCTTCCCGTTCACTCCCACTGTACACAATCCCAATCCCCTTCCTGTTCACTCCCACTGTACACAATCCCAATCCCAAACCCCTTCCCGTTCACTCCCACTGTACACAATCCCAATCCCAAACCCCTTCCCGTTCACTCCCACTGTACACAATCCCAATCCCAAACCCCTTCCCGTTCACTCCCACTGTACACAATCCCAATGGACCCAAACCCCTTCCCGTTCACTCCCACTGTACACAATCCCAATCCCAAACCCCTTCCCGTTCACTCCCACGGTACACAATCCCAATGGACCCAAACCCCTTCCCGTTCACTCCCACTGTACACACTCCCAATCCCAAACCCCTTCCCGTTCACTCCCACTGTACACAATCCCAATCCCCTTCCCGTTCACTCCCACTGTACACAATCCCAACGGACCCAAACCCCTTCCCGTTCACTCCCACTGTACACAATCCCAATCCCAAACCCCTTCCTGTTCACTCCCACTGTACACAATCCCAATCCCAAATCCCTTCCCTTTCACTCCCACTGTACACAATCCCAACGGACCCAAACCCCTTCCCGTTCACTCCCACTGTACACAATCCCAACGGACCCAAACCCCTTCCCGTTCACTCCCACTGTACACAATCCCAATCCCAAATCCCTTCCCGTTCACTCCCACTGTACACAATCCCAATGGACCCAAACCCCTTCCCGTTCACTCCCACTGTACACAATCCCAACGGACCCAAACCCCTTCCCGTTCACTCCCACTGTACACAATCCCAATCCCAATCCCCTTCCCGTTCACTCCCACTGTACACAATCCCAATCCCAAACCCCTTCCCGTTCACTCCCACTGTACACAATCCCAATCCCAAACCCCTTCCCGTTCACTCCCACTGTACACAATCCCAATCCCAAACCCCTTCCCGTTCACTCCCACTGTACACAATCCCAATCCCAAACCCCTTCCCGTTCACTCCCACTGTACACAATCCCAATCCCAAACCCCTTCCCGTTCACTCCCACTGTACACAATCCCAATCCCAAACCCCTTCCCGTTCACTCCCACTGTACACAATCCCAATGGACCCAAACCCCTTCCCGTTCACTCCCACCGTACACAATCCCAATCCCCTTCCCGTTCACTCCCACTGTACACAATCCCAATCCCAAACACCTTCCCGTTCACTCCCACGGTACACAATCCCAATCCCAATCCCCTTCCCGTTCACTCCCACTGTACACAATCCCAATCCCAATCCCCTTCCCGTTCACTCCCACTGTACACAATCCCAATCCCAAACCGCTTCCCGTTCACTCCCACTGGACACAATCCCAATCCCAATCCCCTTCCCATTCACTCCCACTGTACACATACCCAATCCCAAACCCCTTCCCGTTCACTCCCACTGTACACAATCCCAATCCCAAACCCCTTCCCGTTCACTCCCACTGTACACAATCCCAATCCCAAACCCCTTCCTGTTCACTCCCACTGTACACAATCCCAATCCCAAACCCCTTCCTGTTCACTCCCACTGTACACAATCCCAATCCCAAACCCCTTCCTGTTCACTCCCACTGTACACAATCCCAATCCCAAACCCCTTCCCGTTCACTCCCACTGTACACAATCCCAATCCCAAACCCCTTCCTGTTCACTCCCACTGTACACAATCCCAATCCCAAACCCCTTCCCGTTCACTCCCACTGTACACAATCCCAATCCCCTTCCCGTTCACTCCCACTGTACACAATCCCAATCCCAAACCGCTTCCCGTTCACTCCCACTGGACACAATCCCAATCCCAATCCCCTTCCCATTCACTCCCACTGTACACAATCCCAATCCCAAACCCCTTCCCGTTCACTCCCACTGTACACAATCCCAATGGACCCAATCCCCTTCCCGTTCACTCCCACTGTACACAATCCCAATCCCAAACCCCTTCCCGTTCACTCCCACTGTACACAATCCCAATGGACCCAAACCCCTTCCCGTTCACTCCCACTGTACACAATCCCAATCCCAAACCCCTTCCCGTTCACTCCCACTGTACACAATCCCAATCCCAAACCCCTTCCCGTTCACTCCCACTGTACACATCCCAATCCCAAACCCCTTCCCGTTCACTCCCACTGTACACAATCCCAATCCCAATCCCCTTCCCGTTCACTCCCACTGTACACAATCCCAATCCCAAAACCCTTCCCGTTCACTCCCACTGTACACAATCCCAATCCCAAACCCCTTCCCGTTCACTCCCACTGTACACAATCCCAATTCCAAACCCCTTCCCGTTCACTCCCACTGTACACAATCCCAATGGACCCAAACCCCTTCCCGTTCACTCCCACTGTACACAATCCCAATCCCAAACCCCTTCCCGTTCACTCCCACTGTACACAATCCCAATCCCAAACCCCTTCCCGTTCACTCCCACTGTACACAATCCCAATCCCAAACCCCTTCCCGCTCACTCCCACTGTACACAATCCCAATCCCAAACCCCTTCCCGTTCACTCCCACTGTACACAATCCCAATCCCAAACCCCTTCCCGTTCACTCCCACTGTACACAATCCCAATCCCAAACCCCTTCCCGTTCACTCCCACTGTACACAATCCCAATCCCAAACCCCTTCCCATTCACTCCCACTGTACACAATCCCAATGGACCCAAACCCCTTCCCGTTCACTCCCCACCGTACACAATCCCAATCCCAAACCCCTTTCCCGTTCACTCCCACTGTACACAATCCCAATCCCAAACCCCTTCCCGTTCACTCCCACTGTACACAACCCCACAAGCCCTGACCTCCCTGGTGCGTCCAGCGTGGTGACGTTGACCTCACCTTGAGCAGTTCAGGTTCCCAGGTGTCCAGGGTGAGTGAGCGAACTTTCGAGTGGTGTACTCCAAGACCCCTGGAGAAGGAAAAGCTGACAAGCAAACTGTCCAATCTGGAGGGCGGGGATGGGAGGGGGGGATTGACCCTCTCACCCACCCCCTCCCAGTCACACACACACACACACACCGGGCAGCACCTTCCCCTATCGGAGGGGGGATTAACCCTCTCACCCACCTCCTCCCAGTTACACACACACACACACACACACACACCGGGCAGCCCCTTCCCCTATCGGAGGGGGGGATTAACCCTCTCACCCCACCCCCTCCCAGTTACACACACACACACACACCGGGCAGCCCCTTCCCCCTATCGGAGGGGGGATTAACCCTCTCACCCACCTCCTCCCAGTTACACACACACACACACACACACACACCGGGCAGCCCCTTCCCCTATCGGAGGGGGGATTAACCCTCTCACCCACCCCCCTCCCAGTTACACACACACACACACCGGGCAGCCCCTTCCCCTATCGGAGGGGGGGGGATTAACCCTCTCACCCACCCCCTCCCAGTTACACACACACACACCGGGCAGCCCCTTCCCCTATCAGAGGGGGGGGATTGACCCTCTCACCCACCCCCTCCCAGTTACACACACACACACACACACACCGGGCAGCCCCTTCCCCTATCGGAGGGGGGGGGATTAACCCTCTCACCCACCCCCTCCCAGTTACACACACACACACACACACCGGGCAGCCCCTTCCCCTATCGGAGGGGGGGGATTAACCCTCTCACCCACCCCCTCCCATTTACACACACACACACACACACCGGGCAGTCCCTTCCCCTATCGGAGGGGGGGGGATTAACCCTCTCACCCACCTCCTCCCAGTTACACACACACACACACACACCGGGCAGCCCCCTTCCCCTATCGGAGGGGGGGGATTAACCCTCTCACCCACCTCCTCCCAGTTACACACACACACACCGGGCAGCCCCTTCCCCTATCGGAGGGGGGATTAACCCTCTCACCCACCCCCTCCCAGTTACACACACACACACACACACACACACACCGGGCAGCCCCTTCCCCGATTGGAGGGGGGGATTAACCCTCTCACCCACCCCCTCCCAGTTACACACACACACACACACACACACACACCGGGCAGCCCCTTCCCCTATCGGAGGGGGGGTATTAACCCTCTCACCCACCCCCCTCTCAGTTACACACACACACACACACCGGGCAGCCCCTTCCCCTATCGGAGGGGGGCATTAACCCTCTCACCCACCTCCTCCCAGTTACACACACACACACACACCGGGCAGCCCCTTCCCCTATCGGAGGGGGGATTAACACTCTCACCCACCTCCTCCCAGTTACACACACACACACACCGGGCAGCCCCTTCCCCTATCGGAGGGGGGGATTAACCCTCTCACCCACCCCTCCCAGTTACACACACACACACACACACACACACACCGGGCAGCCCCTTCCCCTATCGGAGGGGGGATTAACCCTCTCACCCACCTCCTCCCAGTTACACACACACACACCGGGCAGCCCCTTCCCCTATCGGAGGGGGGATTAACCCTCTCACCCACCCCCCTCCCAGTTACACACACACACACACACACACACCGGGCAGCCCCTTCCCCTATCGGAGGGGGGATTAACCCTCTCACCCACCTCCTCCCAGTTACACACACACACACCGGGCAGCCCCCTTCCCCTATCGGAGGGGGGATTAACCCTCTCACCCACCCCCTCCCAGTTACACACACACACACACACACACACACCGGGCAGCCCCTTCCCCTATCGGAGGGGGGATTAATCCTCTCACCCACCCCCTCCCAGTTACACACACACACCGGGCAGCCCCTTCCCCTATCGGAGGGGGGTTAACCCCTCTCACCCACCTCCTCCCAGTTACACACACACACACACACCGGGCAGCCCCCTTCCCCTATCGGAGGGGGGGGATTAACCCTCTCACCCACCCCCTCCCGGTTACACACACACACACACCGGGCAGCCCCTTCCCCTATCGGAGGGGGGATTAACCCTCTCACCCACCTCCTCCCAGTTCCAGCGTTTAACCCTTGCCAGCTTACCTGTGAATACCCGAGCATTCAATGCATAAGGTGATACCCAGATTAATGCTGGCCCATCGAGGTTCACGTCTTCCACAGTCACAACAGGCCTCATTACCCGGTAAGCACACAACCTGCTGGAGGACGCTCGGGCCTTCCCTGCGACCCTCCCAGCTCTCGGAGGAGGAGGGCCTGACCTCCGAAACCTGCCGGTTGGACAAGAACAAACACAAAGTGTCTCGGCGTGGAAATCATGGCTCAGCGCTGAGGGAGAGCCGCACTGTCGGAGGGTAAGTACTGAGGGAGAGCCTCGCTGTCGGAGGGTCAGTGCTGAGGGAGAGCCGCACTGTCGGAGGGTCAGTGCTGAGGGGAGAGCCGCACTGTCGGAGGGTCAGTGCTGAGGGTGAGCCGCACTGTCGGAGGGTCAGTACTGAGGGAGAGCCGCACTGTCGGAGGGTCAGTGCTGAGGGAGAGCCGCACTGTCGGAGGGTCAGTGCTGAGGGAGAGCCGCACTGTCGGAGGGTCAGTGCTGAGGGAGAGCCGCACTGTCGGAGGGTCAGTGCCGAGGGAGAGCCGCACTGTCGGAGGGTCAGTGCCGAGGGAGAGCCGCACTGTCGGAGGGTCAGTGCCGAGGGAGAGCCGCACTGTCGGAGGGTCAGTGCCGAGGGAGAGCCGCACTGTCGGAGGGTCAGTGCCGAGGGAGAGCCGCACTGTCGGAGGGTCAGCGCCGAGGGAGAGCCGCACTGTCGGAGGGTCAGCGCCGAGGGAGAGCCGCACTGTCGGAGGGTCAGCGCCGAGGGAGAGCCGCACTGTCGGAGGGTCAGCGCCGAGGGAGAGCCGCACTGTCGGAGGGTCAGCGCCGAGGGAGGAGCCGCACTGTCGGAGGGTCAGCGCCGAGGGAGAGCCGCACTGTCGGAGGGTCAGCGCCGAGGGAGAGCCGCACTGTCGGAGGGTCAGCGCCGAGGGAGAGCCGCACTGTCGGAGGGTCAGCGCCGAGGGGAGAGCCGCACTGTCGGAGGGTCAGCGCCGAGGGAGAGCCGCGCTGTCGGAGGGTCAGCGCCGAGGGGAGAGCCGCGCTGTCGGAGGGTCAGTGCCGAGGGAGAGCCGCACTGTCGGAGGGTCAGTGCTGAGGGGAGAGCCGCACTGTCGGAAGATCAGTGCTGAGGGAGAGCCGCACTGTCGGAGGGTCAGTGCCGAGGGAGAGCCGCACTGTCGGAGGGTCAGTGCTGAGGGAGAGCCGCACTGTCGGAGGGTCAGGACTGAGGGAGAGCCGCACTGTCGGAGGGTCGGTGCTGAGGGTGGCTTTAGCCACTCACCTGTGGGCTGGCGTCCAGGCCTGGGGGTCTCCCTGTAAGCTGTGTCGATGCTGGATTCGATGGCTCGGACCCAAGCCTGCCGGAGGGTCTCGGAGTCGGCCTGGAGTACACAGCGACTGGAATGGAGAGCAGGGGCCGGGGGTTACAGCCCTGACACATGAGCTTCCCTCAATGACCCCCCCCCCCCCCCCCCCCCCCCCAGTCCCGGGGCTACTCTCCCCCGAATCCCCGGCCTACGCTCTCTCCCCCCCGCCGAATCCCCGGCCTACGCTCTCTCTCTCCCCCCCAAAATCCCTGGCCTACGCTCTCTCTCCCCCCCGAATCCCTGGCCTACGCTCTCTCTCTCCCCGAATCCCCGGCCTACGCTCTCTCTCCCCCCACCGAATCCCTGGCCTACGCTCTCCTCTCTCCCCCCCACCGAATCCCCGGCCTACGCTCTCTCTCTCCCCGAATCCCCGGCCTACGCTCTCTCTCCCCCACCGAATCCCTGGCCTACGCTCTCTCTCTCCCCCCCCACCGAATCCCCGGCCTACGCTCTCTCTCTCCCCGAATCCCCGGCCTACGCTCTCTCTCCCCCCACCGAATCCCTGGCCTACGCTCTCTCTCTCCCCCCCCACCGAATCCCCGGCCTACGCTCTCTCTCTCCCCCGAATCCCCGGCCTACGCTCTCTCTCCCCCACCGAATCCCTGGCCTACGCTCTCTCCCCACCGAATCCCTGGCCTACGCTCTCTCTCTCCCCCCCCACCGAATCCCCGGCCCTACGCTCTCTCTCTCCCCCGAATCCCCGGCCTACGCTCTCTCTCTCCCCCCCACCGAATCCCCGGCCTACGCTCTCCCTCTCCCCCCGAATCCCCGGCCTACGCTCTCTCTCTCCCCCCCACCGAATCCCCGGCCTACGCTCTCCCTCTCCCCCCGAATCCCCGGCCTACGCTCTCTCTCTCTCTCTCCCCGAATCCCCGGCCTACGCTCTCTCCCTCCCCCGAAACCCCGCCCTATGCTCTCTCCCCCCCGAATCCCCGGCCCACGCTCTCTCTCTCTCCCTCCGAAACCCTGGCCTACGCTCTTTTTCACCCCGAATCCCCGGCCTACGCTCTCTCACTCCCCCCAAAATCCCTGGCC
>JANJGN010003219.1:0-49156 GCA_026770705.1 Isurus oxyrinchus
CCCACTCGGGAAGGTCGTCCCAGACCCCAACGCCCCCGCCCTCCTCCGGGGGCCGGAGCGATTCTTTCCCTCGCGTCACTCTTACCCCCTTTGCCAGTTATTTCTCGAAGCCGCGCCCTCAGGTTCTTGACGCTCTCTCGAGTGGGACCAGTTTCGCGTTATTCATCCTGTCCGTATCCTTCATTCCAGAATACCGACGCCCCTACCCACCTCACTCAGTCTGGCTGAAGAAGTGTCCCCAAGTCCCATTCCCATCGCCCCCACCCCCACCCCCAACCTCCCCCCCCCCCCCTCCGCAACTCGGCTTTTCCCCCATTTAACCCATTTCAAGATCACACGAATGACGAGGAGGAGGCCATTCAGCCCGTCCAGCCTGCTCCGCCATTTGAGGAGATCACGGCTGATCTGACTGTGGCCTTAACTCCACTTTCCTGGCCTGTCCCTTCCCACCCTGCACCCTCAGCCCCCCACCCCCCACACCAACCCCCAACCCCTGCCCACCCACACGCCCCCCTCCCCGCCCACCACCCCCTCTCCCGCCCTCCCCCACCCCCACACCACCCCCCACCCCTGCCCATCCACTCACCACCCCCCCCACACGCCCCCCCCCTCCCCCGCCCCACCACCCCCGCCCACCCACCACCCCCCCCCCACCCCCTTCCCCCCCACCCTCCCCACCCACCGCCATCACCCTCGACTCCCTCGTCGATCAAAAATCTGTCTTAACTCAGCCGTGAACGCATCCGACGGGCCGGCCTCGACTCGCTCTGGGGAAGAGAATTCCGAAGACTGGCAACCTGAAAATAAATTCCACTTGTCTCACCTGCAGCACCTGAATGCCGCCTCTCTGCGGCTCATGCGCCCGGACACCCAGATCCCTCTGCACTGCAGCGGCCTGCAGGACCTCTCTCCCGCGGAAGGAATTCTCCGCTGCTCTATCCTCCCCGCCACTTTCCCCACGCGATGTGCCGTCTCGTGCCCACCCCACCTGACCCGCCGACATCCACTCGCCGGCCCTTGGTATCCCCCTCACAACTTACCTTCCGACCCGACTGCGGATGGTCAGCAAACCGGGCCACAATGCACCCCAGCTCCTCGCCGAGTCATTAAAAGACGGCTCGTAAAAAGTGGCGTCCCCCTCCCCCAACCCCCGGCGGCGCCGATCCCTGCGGCACTCCCACTTGTTACGGTCTGCTGGCCTGAAAATGACCCTTTCGTCCCGACTCTCTGTTTCCCGCCGGTTCGTCGGTCCACGTTAATATATCACCCCCAAGGCCATCAGCTCTTATCGTCTGCACTAACCTTTAACGCGGCTCCTGACTGGAGGCCTTTCAGAAGTCCAAACGCAGCACATCTACAGGTTCCCCTCCATCCACCCTCCTTGCTGCATCCAAAAAGGACGCTAGTCAATTTGTCAAACACGATTTCTCTTTCATCCATCCAACGCTGACCCCTTCCTCACTGCACAGCACGTTCTGCATGAGCTGCAACCGCTCCCTGAACGATAGATCCCAGCGTTTTCCCCACTGACTTACCCCCGGAGGCTCCGCATCAACCGGACGAAGGTCGCCATGGGGAGGGGCCTGCTCGGCTTCAGGGCCTCTTGCATCACTTCCTCCCAGGTGAGCGCGGGGGCGCCTGCGCGCAGCCCTCTGCGGGTGCACAGGGTGGAGTAAAGGTCTCTCTCCCGCAGGCCTGAGGGAGACAGAGACACACGCACAGGAAGGTCAGGCAAGACATACGGCCAACTTGCCGGGGTTGCGGAATTCACCTTGGCCTTAGTTCCGCACCGCCGTCCTCGGGTCAGGACACGAAGCACAGGGCGGGGCAGTGGGAGGTACACCCCACCACCTTGGGCACCCGAGCGCAAATCCAACTCCAGGCGCCAGGGGCAAAAGTCACCTCACACTGGTGGCGGGGGCTGGTGGGGACGGTGTAGAGGGAGATTTACTGTGTATCTAACCCCGTGCTGTACCTGTACTGGGAGTGTTTGATTGGGACAGTGTAGAGGGAGATTTACTCTGTATCTAACCACATGCTGTATCTGACCTGGAGTGTTTGATGGGGACAGTGTAGAGGGAGCTTTACTCTGTATCTAACCCCGTGCTGTACCTGCCCTGGGAGTGTGTGATGGGGACAGTGTAGAGGGAGCTTTACTCTGTATCTAACCCCGTGCTGTACCTGTCCTGGGAGTGTTTGATGGGGAGAGTGTAGAGGGAGCTTTACTCTGTATCTAACCCCATGCTGTACCTGTCCTGGGAGTGTTTGATGGGGACGGTATAGAGGGAGCTTTACTCTGTATGTAACCCCATGCTGTACCTGTCCTGGGAGTGTTTGATGGGGACAGTGTAGAGGGAGCTTTACTCTGTATCTAACCCCGTGCTGTACCTGTCCTGGGAGTGTTTGATGGGGACGGTGTAAAGGGAGCTTTACTCTGTATGTAATCACGTGCTGTATCTGTCCTGGGAGTGTTTGATGGGGACAGTGTAGAGGGAGCTTTACTCTGTATCTAACCCCGTGCTGTACCTGTCCTGGGAGTGTTTGATGGGGACAGTGTAGAGGGAGCTTTACTCTGTATCTAACCCCGTGCTGTACCTGTCCTGGGAGTGTTTGATGGGGACAGTGAAGAGGGAGCTTTACTCTGTATCTAACCCCGTGCTGTACCTGTCCTGGGAGTGTTTGATGGGGACAGTGTAGAGGGAGCTTTACTCTGTATCTAACCCCATGCTGTACCTGTCCTGGGAGTGTTTGATGGGGACAGTGTAGAGGGAGCTTTACTCTGTATCTAACCCCGTGCTGTACCTGTCCTGGGAGTGTTTGATTGGGACAGTGTAGAGGGAGATTTACTCTGTATCTAACCCCGTGCTGTACCTGTCCTGGGAGTGTTTGATGGAGACAGTGTAGAGAGAGCTTTACTCTGTATCTAACCCCGTGCTGTACCTGTCCTGGGAGTGTTTGATGGGGACAGTGTAGAGGGAGATTTACTCTGTATCTAACCCCGTGCTGTACCTGTCCTGGGAGTGTTTGATGGGGACAGCGTAGAAGGAGATTTACTCTGTATCTAACCCCGTGCTGTACCTGTCCTGGGAGTGTTTGATGGGGACAGTGTAGAGGGAGATTTACTCTGTATCTAACCCCATGCTTTATCTGTCCTGGGAGTGTTTGATGGGGACAGTGTAGAGGGAGATTTACTCTGTATCTAACCCCATGCTGTGCCTGTCCTGAGAGTGTTTGATGGGGACAGTGTAGAGGAGCTTTACTCTGTATCCAACCCTGTGCTGTACCCGTCCTGGGAGTGTTTGATGGGGACAGTGTAGAGGGAGCTTTACTCTGTATCTAACCCCGTGCTGTACCTGTCCAGGGAGTGTTTGATGGGGACAGTGTAGAGCGAGCTTTACTCTGTATCTAACCCTGTGCTGTACCTGTCCTGGGAGTGTTTGATGGGGACAGTGTAGAGGGAGCTTTACTCTGTATGTAACCCCATGCTGGAAGTGGTGGAACAGACCCCAGGGGCCTGGGCTGACTTCCTCCTGTTCCGCATGGGCCTGTGACATTCTGACGCTTACCTTTCTCGTTGGCGCTCAGCGCGCTCAAGGCAAAGGTCACCGTTTCGGCTCCGTGCTCCTCCTCCAGGCACCCGAGGACGTGCTGGATCAACAAACGCAGCGTGGCCGGCAGAGCGCGGATCTGATCCGAGACCTGGGTGGTGGTGGTGGTGGTGGGGGGGTCGGGGAAGGGAGAAAAGGAGAAAGGACGATGAAAGGGCGGGACGTGGGAGAGGGGCCGAGCGGGAAGCGACGGGCCAGGGGCTGACACGAGTGAAAAAGCGAACATCCTGCCCTGAGCGAGGCCCAGGCGAGGGAAAGCCCGCGGTCCATCCCCGACACGACCTCCCTGGTCTGTCTGGAGCATGGCCCTTTGCCGCCGGGGACCGAGTGGCTACTGGACGGGGTTACTGCCCCCTTTCTACCCCGGATCATCGTGCAATCCCGTGTCCTCTATCGCTGTTGCCCCCGGCCTTCGTTTGCCCCACGTTCCCAAAGTAATTTGTCCACCGGTGCTCCCACCAACGTCCATAAGGTGGAGTTGGATGGCTGGCTCCAGGACAAGTGTGCACGGCCGCCATCTTTATAGGGGGCAACGTGCAGGTGTGCATGGCCGCCATCTTTATAGGGGGCAGCTTGCAGCCATGCACGGCTTCCATCTTTATAGGGGGCAGCTTGCAGCCATGCACAGCCTCCATCTTTATAGGGGGCAACGTGCAGGCATGCACAGCCTCCATCTTTATAGGGGGCAACGTGCAAGAGTGTGCGGCCGCCGTCTTTATAGGGGGCAGCTTGCAGGCATGCACAGCTTCCATCTTTATAGGGGGCAGCGTGCAGGCATGCACAGCCTCCATCTTTATAGGGGGCAATGTGCAGGCATGCACAGCCTCCATCTTTATAGGGGGCAACGTGCAGGCATGCACAGCCTCCATCTTTATAGGGGGCAACGTGCAGGCATGCACAGCCTCCATCTTTATAAGGGGCAATGTGCCAGCATGCACAGCCTCCATCTTTATAGGAGGCAGCTTGCAGGCATGCACAGCCTCCATCTTTATAGGGGGCAACGTGCAAGAGTGTGCGGCCGCCGTCTTTATAGGGGGCAGCTTGCAGGCATGCACAGCTTCCATCTTTATAGGGGGCAGCGTGCAGGCATGCACAGCCTCCATCTTTATAGGGGGCAACGTGCAGGCATGCACAGCCTCCATCTTTATAGGGGGCAACGTGCAGGCATGCACAGCCTCCATCTTTATAGGGGGCAACGTGCAGGCATGCACAGCCTCCATCTTTATAGGGGGCAACGTGCAGGCATGCACAGCCTCCATCTTTATAGGGGGCAACGTGCAGGCATGCACAGCCTCCATCTTTATAGGGGGCAACGTGCAGGCGTGCGCAGCCACCATTTTTTTTCTTTATTGTTTCATGGGATGATGGCGTCACTGGCAAGGCCAGAATTTGTTGCTCATCCCTAATTGCTCTTGAACTGAGCGACTTCACACACCCTTTCAGAGGACAGTTCAGAGTCAACCACATCGCTGTGAGTCTGTAGCCCAGACCGAGTAAGAACAGCCTATTTCCTTCCCCTAAAGGGGACATGAGTGAACCAGATGGGTTTTTACAGCAATCAATGGTTTCATACGCACCATTACTGAGACTAACTTTTCACTTCCAGATTATTAATTACCGTCTGAGGGTAGAGGTCACATACACCCAACCAGGGGTAGAGGTGAAAGGTCACATTGACTCACTCGAGGGTAAAGGTGAAAGGTCACATAGACCCACCCAGGAGCAGAGGCGAAAGGTCACACAGACCCAACCAAGGGTAGAGGTGAAAGGTCACATAGACTCACTCGAGGGTAAAGGCGAAAGGTCACACAAACCCACCCGGGAGCAGAGGCGAAAGGTCACACAGACCCACCCAGGAGCAGAGGTGAAAGGTCACACAGATCCACACGATGGGGGTGGTGGGGGGGGTTGTGGCGGGGGGGAGATGAAAGTTCACACAAACCCATGACACTTACCTTCTCGAAGACTCCGAACTCTCTCAGCTCCTCAGTCGCCAGCTTCAGGAAGAGAGGATTGTGGGACTCCTTCTTCATGACCAGCTGCCGCATCTGGACATGGAGGACAAAAAAATTTATATCGCACTTGTCATTCTTTTTTTTTAAAAAGTTTCATTGGTGGGGTGTGGGCGTCGCTGGCTGGGCCAGCATTTATTGCCCTTCCCTAATTGCCCTCCCTCAGAGGGCAGTTAAGAGTCAACCACATCGCTGTGTGGGTTCTGGAGTCACATGCAGGGCCAGACCGGGTAAGGACGACTTCCCCTTCCCCCAAAAGGGGGCATCAGTGAACCAGATGGGGTTTTTACGACAATCGGCAATGGTTTCATGGTCACCGCTAGGCCGCTAAATCAAGATTTTTCATCACATTCAAATTTGACCATCTGCCGTTGGCTGGATTTGGACCCGGATCCCCAGGGCACGACCCTGGGTCTCTGGATCGCTAGCCCAGCGACAGTACCGCTGCGCCATCGTCACGGGATAACCCAACGCGTTCCGCATCAACGAACAGAAAATTGGCGCTTCCGTTTTAACTTCGGGCACTGTCGTCTTTCAGGGACCTCAGGCAGCCAATTTACACACAGAAGGATCCCACAAACATCAACATCGTTGCAGGTTAGGATCATCGAACTTTGTCCAAAGGGGGACGTGGATTGAGGGATGAATTATTGGGCCCCGGGGGGCTCCCATCCCCATCAACAGCACCCCCGCACCCCCAACCCCGCTCTGCGTCCGTTAGTGGGATCTTCAACGTCCCCCTGAAGGAGGAGGAGGCGGGGGCACTCGGTTTAACCCTTTACCTGAAAGACGACACCTCCGACGGTGCAGCGCTCCCTCGGGACTGGTGCTGGGGGTGGAGGGCAGAGGAGGGTGGGGGAGTTGTGGGGGGGCAAGGCAACGCAAGCCCACGAACGTCTGACCGAGAGGTGAGGCGGACAGCGATCGAGCCACTGCCGACAGCAACCGAGGCGGCAGAAAGCTCCGGAACCACTCAGCGGGTCCAGCAGCCCCTGCAGGGGGGGTGGAAAACAGGGCCGGCGCTTCAAATCCGTGTGACTCCCGCTCAGAACTGAAGGGAGGTGGAATAGTTTTATGCCGCTGAAAGGGGAGAGGGGGAGGAAGGGCAGAAGAGTATCACCAAATCTCACAGTGCAGAAGAGGCCCTTCGGCCCATCGAGTCTGCACTGACACAAGAGAAACACCTGACCTACCTACCTACCTAATCCCATTTACCAGCGCTCGGCCCATAGCCTTGAATGTTATGACCTGCCAAGTGCTCATCCAGGTACTTTTTAAAGGATGTGAGACAACCCGCCTCCACCACCCTCCCAAGCAGCGCATTCCAGACCCTCACCACCCTCTGGGTAAAAAGGTTTTCCTCACATCCTCCCTAAACCTCCTGCCCCTCACCTTGAACTTATGTCCCCCTCGTGACTGACCCTTCAACTCAGGGGAACAGCTGCTCCCTATCCACCCTGTCCGTGCCCCTCATAATCTTATACACCTCGATCAGGTCGCCCCTCAGTCTTCTCTGCTCTAACGAAAACAACCCAAGTCTATCCAACCTCTCTTCATAACTTAAATGTTTCATCCCAGGCAACATCCTGGTGAATCTCCTCTGCACCCCCTCCAGTGCAATCACATCCTTCCTATAATGTGGCAAACAGAACCGCACACAGTACTCCAGCTGTGGCCTCACCAAGGTTCTGTACAACTCCAACATGACCTCCCTACTTTTGTAATCTAGGCCTCGATTGATAAAGGCCCCATATGCCTTTTTCACCACCGCATGTCCGGGATAAGGCAGGAGGCAGCGGGGGGGTTGGGTGGGGTGATGAAACAGCAAAGATGTCATGGAATCAAAAGCAAAAGGAGTTAACAAAAGACGGCGTTAGAGACACAAACCATGGGTCCAGAGTGAGTGTCAATGGCAGAATGAAGGACAGCCCCGTCTGAAAGCAAGAGCGTGAACGCAAGATACAGACTGGCGCTTGGCAAAAGAAAACTCAAAATCAAACCGGAGGACGGGGTTCACAATCTGAAGGGGCCGAAATGAAATTAGAGTCCGGAAGGGGGTCAAGTGCTTCACCGGAAGATGAGGTGCCGTTCCACAACAGAGACCGGAGGCCAGGGAACGCGGGGATGGGGAGGGACGAGGGGGAAGTGAAGTAGCCCTGCTGCTGCCCGCTGGCCCTCATTGGGGTCATTGAGGCGTCCCTGCTCCTGCCTGCTGGCCCTCACTAGGTCATTGAGGTGTCCCTGCTCCTGCCCACTGGCCCTCATTGGGGTCATTGAGGTGTCCCTGCTACTGCCCACTGTTCCTCACAGGGTCATTGAGGTGTCCCTCCTCCTGCCCGCTGGCCCTCACTGGGTCATTGAGGTGTCCCTGCTCCTGCCCCCTGGCCCTCATTGGGTCACTGAGGTGTCCCTGCTCCTGCCCCCTGGCCCTCATTGGGCTTTTGAGGTGCCCGTGCTCCTGCCCGCTGGCCCTCACTGGATTATTGAGGTGCCCTGCTCCTGCCCGCTGGCCCTCACTGGGTTATTGAGGTGTCCCTGCTCCTGCCCGCTGGCCCGCACCGGGTTACTGAGGTGCCCAGGCTCCTGCCGGCTCACCACCCCCTCACTGGGTCATTGAGGTGCCCCTGATCCTGTCTGCTAACCCCCCCTCACTGGGTCATTGAAGTACCCCTGATCATGCCCGCTGGCAATCACTGGGTTATTGAGGTGTCCTTGCTCCTGCCCACAGGCCCTCACTGGGTCATTGAGGTGTCCTTGCTCCTGCCCGCTGGCCCTCACTGGGTCATTGCGGTGTTCCTGCTCCTGCCCGCTGGCCCTCACTGAGTTATTGAGGTGTCCCTGCCGCTGCCTGCTCGCCCTCACTGGGTTATTGAGGTGTCCCTGCACATGCCCGCTGGCCCTCACGGGGTCATTGCAATGTTCCTGCTCCTGCCCGCTCACCCTCACTGAGTTATTGAGGTGTCCCTGCTCCTGCCCGCTCACCCTCATTGCGTCATTGAGGTGTCTCTGCTCCTGCCTGCTGGCCCTCACTGAGTTATTGAGGTGTCCCTGCCGCTGCCTGCTCGCCCTCACTGGGTTATTGAGGTGTCCCTGCACATGCCCGCTGGCCCTCACGGGGTCATTGCAATGTTCCTGCTCCTGCCCGCTCACCCTCACTGAGTTATTGAGGTGTCCCTGCTCCTGCCCGCTAGCCCTCACTGGGTCATTGAGGTGTTCCTGCTCCTGCCCGCTGGCCCTCACTGGGTCATTGAGGTGTTCCTGCTCCTGCCCGCTGGCTGGCCCTAACTGGGTCATTGAGGTGCCCCTGATCCTGCCCGCTGGCTCTCACTGGGTTATTGAGATGTCCTTGCTCCTGCCCGCTGGGCCTCACTGGGTCATTGAGGTGTCCCTGCTCCTGCCCGCTGGCCCTCACTGAGTTATTGAGGTGTCCCTGCTCCTGCCCGCTCACCCTCATTGCGTCATTGAGGTGTCTCTGCTCCTGCCCGCTGGCCCTCACTGAGTTATTGAGGTGTCCCTGCTCCTGCCCGCTCACCCTCATTGCGTCATTGAGGTGTCTCTGCTCCTGCCTGCTGGCCCTCACTGAGTTATTGAGGTGTCCCTGCCGCTGCCTGCTCGCCCTCACTGGGTTATTGAGGTGTCCCTGCACATGCCCGCTGGCCCTCACGGGGTCATTGCAATGTTCCTGCTCCTGCCCGCTCACCCTCACTGAGTTATTGAGGTGTCCCTGCTCCTGCCCGCTAGCCCTCACTGGGTCATTGAGGTGTTCCTGCTCCTGCCCGCTGGCCCTCACTGGGTCATTGAGGTATCCCTGCTCGTGACCGCTGGCCCTCATTGGGGTTATAGATGTGCCCCTGATCCTGCCTGCTTGCCCTCATTCAGTTATTGAGGTGTCCCTGCTCCTGCCTGCTCGCCCTCACTGGGTCATTGAGGTGCCCCTGCTCCTGCCCGCTGGCCCTCACTGGGTCATTGAGGTGTCCCTGCTCCTGCCCGCTCACCCTCATTGGGTCATTGAGGTGCCTCTGCTCCTGCCTGCTGGCCCTCACTGAGTTATTGAGGTGTCCCTGCCGCTGCCTGCTCGCCCTCACTGGGTTATTGAGGTGTCCCTGCACATGCCCGCTGGCCCTCACGGGGTCATTGCAATGTTCCTGCTCCTGCCCGCTCGCCCTCACTGGGTTATTGAGATGTCCTTGCTCCTGCCCGCTGGCTGGCCCTAACTGGGTCATTGAGGTGCCCCTGATCCTGCCCGCTGGCTCTCACTGGGTTATTGAGATGTCCTTGCTCCTGCCCGCTGGGCCTCACTGGGTCATTGAGGTGTCCCTGCTCCTGCCCGCTGGCCCTCACTGGGTCATTGAGGTATCCCTGCTCGTGACCGCTGGCCCTCATTGGGGTTATAGATGTGCCCCTGATCCTGCCTGCTTGCCCTCATTCAGTTATTGAGGTGTCCCTGCTCCTGCCTGCTCGCCCTCACTGGGTTATTGAGGTGTCCCTGCTCCTGCCTGCTGGCCCTCACTGGGTCATTGAGGTGCCCCTGCTCCTGCCCCTTCGCCCTTCACTGAGTCATTGAGGTATCACGGCTCCTGCCCGCTGGCCCTCACTGGGTCATTGAGGTGGCCCTGTTCCTGCCCGCTGGCTCTCACTGGGTTATTGAGGTGCCCCTGCTCCTGCCCGCTGGCCCTCACCGGGTCATTGAGGTGCCCCTGCTCCTGCCCGCTCTCACACAGGATTATTGAGGTGCCCTTGCTCCTGCCCGCTCTCACACAGGGTTATTGAGGTGCCCCTGCTCCTGCCCGCTGGCCCTCACTGGGTTATTGAGGTGCCCCTACTCCTGCCTGCTGGCCCTCACTGGGTTATTGAGGTGTCCCTGCTTCTGCCTGCTGGCCCTCACTGGGTTATTGAGGTGTCCCTGCTCCTGCCCGCTGGCCCTCACTGGGTTATTGAGGTGCCCCTACTCCTGCCTGCTGGCCCTCACTGGGTTATTGAGGTGTCCCTGCCCCTGCCCGCTCACCCTCACCTGGTTGTTGAATGCCGACTCCTCCAGCTTCTTCCCATAGACGGCCAGTCTCCTCCGCACGATCTCCGACCTGTCCAGCGGCTCCAGCGGGCCCAGGCGTATGGTGACAGTCCCCTTGTGCTTGGCCAGGGTGCGGAGCAGAGGCGAGTCCTCAGTAACGCTCAGCACCAGGGACACCCGCTGAAAGGGAAATCAGAGCAGCAGCTCAAGCGGCCGACTCGCCACGAATCAGAGGGCAAGCAGCTGGTTTCCCAAACACCAAGAGGCCCGGAGAGAAAGACATAGAGAGGGAGGGAGCGAGGGGCCGGGGTGGGGGGGGGGGGGGAGGGGTTTGCGAGCGAGGGAGGCGCGAGCGATGGGTCGGGGGGAAGAGAGGGGTTGGGGAGGTGCAGGAAGAGCTAATTGCATTGCAGGAGCGTCGCAGAGATACTCACATCCGGCACTTTCTCAGGGAGCCAGTCCGATGTGCGTTGGTCATTCCCGGTCCGGACACAGTCAGCCCCGTCGATCACCAGCACCAAGTGCCCTCGCGGCTGAGAGTGCGCGAAACGTTCCAACAGAGACTGGAACATCAACACAAGACCTCTGTGGAGGAAAATACAGGAACTGAGCCTCACCCTGTTAAATAAACAGTGACTCTGTACACTTACACAATCAGTAATCCTCACGCTGCTGAATAAACAGTGACTCCGTACAGTTACACAGTCAGTAATCCTCACCCTGCTGAATAAACGTGACTCTGTACAGTTACACAGTCAGTAATCCTCACCCTGCTGAATAAACAGTGACTCTGTACAGTTACACAGTCAGTAATCCTCACCCTGCTGAATAAACAGTGACTCTGTACAGTTACACAGTCAGTAATCCTCACCCTGCTGAATAAACAGTGACTCTGTACAGTTACACTGTCAGTAATCCTCACCCTGCTGAATAAACAGTGACTCTGTACAGTTACACAGTCAGTAATCCTCAGCCTGCTGAATAAACAGTGACTCTGTACAGTTACACAGTCAGTAATCCTCACCCTGCTGAATAAACAGTGACTCTGTACAGTTACACAGTCAGTAATCCTCACTCACTGAATAAACAGTGACTCTGTACAGTTATACAGTCAGTAATCCTCACTCACTGAATAAACAGTGACTCTGTACAGTTACACAGTCAGTAATCCTCACTCACTGAATAAACAGTGACTCTGTACAGTTACACAGTGAGGAATCCTCACTCACTGAATAAACAGTGACTCTGTACAGTTACACAGTCAGTAATCCTCACCCTGATGAATAAACAGTGACTCTGTACAGTTAGACAGTCAGTAATCCTCACCCTGCTGAATAAACAGTGACTCTGTACAGTTACACAGTCAGTAATCCTCACACATTGAATAAACAGTGACTCTGTACAGTTACACAGTCAGTAATCCTCAGCCTGATGAATAAACAGTGACTCTGTACAGTTACACAGTCAGTAATCCTCACCCGCTGAATAAACAGTGACTCTGTACAGTTATACAGTCAGTAATCCTCACCCTGCTGAATAAACAGTGACTCTGTACAGTTACACAGTCAGTAATCCTCACCCTGCTGAATAAACAGTAACTCTGTACGTTTACACAGTCAGTAATCCTCACCCTGCTGAATAAACAGTGACTGTACAGTTACACAGTCAGTAATCCTCACCCTGCTGAATAAACAGTAACTCTGTACGTTTACAGAGTCAGTAATCCTCACTCTGCTGAATAAACAGTGACTCTGTACAGTTACACAGTCAGTAATCCTCACCCTGCTGAATAAACAGTGACTCTATACAGTTAGACAGTCAGTAATCCTCACCCTGCTGAATAAACAGTGACTCTGCACAGTTACACAGTCAGTAATCCTCACCATGATGAATAAACAGTGACTCTGTACAGTTACACAGTCAGTAATCCTCACTCATTGAATAAACAGTGACTCTGTACAGTTACACAGTCAGTAATCCTCACTCACTGAATAAACAGTGACTCTGTACAGTTACACAGTGAGGAATCCTCACTCACTGAATAAACAGTGACTCTGTACAGTTACACAGTCAGTAATCCTCACCCTGATGAATAAACAGTGACTCTGTACAGTTACACAGTCAGTAATCCTCACCCTGTTGAATAAACAGTGACTCTGTACAGTTACACAGTCAGTAATCCTCACTCATTGATTAAACAGTGACTCTGTACAGTTACACAGTCAGTAATCCTCAGCCTGATGAATAAACAGTGACTCTGTACAGTTACACAGTCAGTAATCCTCACCCGCTGAATAAACAGTGACTCTGTACAGTTATACAGTCAGTAATCCTCACCCTGCTGAATAAACAGTGACTCTGTACAGTTACACAGTCAGTAATACTCACCCTGATGAATAAACAGTAACTCTGTACGTTTACACAGTCAGTAATCCTCACCCTGCTGAATAAACAGTAACTCTGTACGTTTACAGAGTCAGTAATCCTCACTCTGCTGAATAAACAGTGACTCTGTACAGTTATACAGTCAGTAATCCTCACCCTGCTGAATAAACAGTGACTCTTTACAGTTATACAGTCAGTAATCCTCACCCTGCTGAATAAACAGTGACTCTGTACGTTTACATAGTCAGTAATCCTCACCCTGCTGAATAAACAGTAACTCTGTACGTTTACACAGTCAGTAATCCTCACCCTGCTGAATAAGCAGTGACTGTACAGTTACACAGTCAGTAATCCTCACTCTGCTGAATAAACAGTGACTCTGTACAGTTACACAGTCAGTAATACTCACCCTGATGAATAAATAGTAACTCTGCACAGTTACACAGTCAGTAATCCTCACCCTGCTGAATAAACAATGACTCTGTACAGTTACACAGTCAGTAATCCTCACCCTGCTGAATAAACAGTGTCTCTGTACAGTTACACAGTCAGTAATCCTCACCCTGTTGAATAAACAGTGACTCTGTACAGTTACACAGTCAGTAATCCTCACTCATTGAATAAACAGTGACTCTGTACAGTTACACAGTCAGTAATCCTCAGCCTGATGAATAAACAGTGACTCTGTACAGTTACACAGTCAGTAATCCTCACCCGCTGAATAAACAGTGACTCTGTACAGTTATACAGTCAGTAATCCTCACCCTGATGAATAAACAGTGACTCTGTACAGTTACACAGTCAGTAATACTCACCCTGATGAATAAATAGTAACTCTGCACAGTTACACAGTCAGTAATCCTCAGCCTGCTGAATAAACAGTGACTCTTTACAGTTATACAGTCAGTAATCCTCACCCTGCTGAATAAACAGTGACTCTGTACGTTTACATAGTCAGTAATCCTCACCCTGCTGAATAAACAGTAACTCTGTACGTTTACACAGTCAGTAATCCTCACCCTGCTGAATAAGCAGTGACTGTACAGTTACACAGTCAGTAATCCTCACTCTGCTGAATAAACAGTGACTCTGTACAGTTACACAGTCAGTAATACTCACCCTGATGAATAAATAGTAACTCTGCACAGTTACACAGTCAGTAATCCTCACCCTGCTGAATAAACAATGACTCTGTACAGTTACACAGTCAGTAATCCTCACCCTGCTGAATAAACAGTGTCTCTGTACAGTTACACAGTCAATAATCCTCACGCTGCAGAATAAACAGTGACTCTGCAGAGTTACACAGTCAGTAATCCTCACTCTGCTGAATAAACAGTGACTCTGTACAGTTACACAGTCAGTAATACTCACCCTGCTGAATAAACAGTGACTCTGTACAGTTACACAGTCAGTAATCCTCACCCTGCTGAATAAACAATGACTCTGTACAGTTATACAGTCAGTAATCCTCACCCTGATGAATAAACAGTGACTCTGTACAGTTACACAGTCAGTAATCCTCACCCTGATGAATAAATAGTAACTCTGTACAGTTACACAGTCAGTAATCCTCACCCTGCTGAATAAACAGTGACTGTACAGTTACACAGTCAGTAATCCTCACTCTGCTGAATAAACAGTGACTCTGTACAGTTATACAGTCAGTAATCCTCACCCTGCTGAATAAACAGTGACTCTGCACAATTACGTAAGTAATCCTCTTCCTGCTGAATAAACAGTGACTCTGTACAGTTACACAGTCAGTAATCCTCACCCTGCTGAATAAACAGTGACTCTTTACAGTTACACAGTCAGTAATCCTCACCCTGCTGAATAAACAGTGACTCTGTACAGTTACACAGTCAGCAATCCTCACCCTGCTGAATAAACAGTGACTCTGTACAGTTACACAGTCAGTAATCCTCACCCTGCTGAATAAACAGTGACTCTGTACAGTTACACAGTCAGTAATCCTCACTCACTGAATAAACAGTGACTCTGTACAGTTACACAGTCAGTAATCCTCACCCTGATGAATAAACAGTGACTCTGTACAGTTACACAGTCAGTAATCCTCACCCCGATGAATAAACAGTGACTCTGTACAGTTACAGTCAGTAATCCTCACCCTGCTGAATAAACAGTGACTCTGTACAGTTACAGTCGGTAATCCTCACCCTGCTGAATAAACAGTGACTCTGTACAGTTACAGTCAGTAATCCTCACCCTGCTGAATAAACAGTGACTCTGTACAGTTACAGTCAGTAATCCTCACCCTGCTGAATAAACAGTGACTCTGTACAGTTACAGTCAGTAATCCTCACCCTGCTGAATAAACAGTGACTCTGTACAGTTACACAGTCAGTAATCCTCACCCTGCTGAATAAACAGTGACTCTGTACAGTTACAGTCAGTAATCCTCACCCTGCTGAATAAACAGTGACTCTGTACAGTTACAGTCGGTAATCCTCACCCTGCTGAATAAACAGTGACTCTGTACAGTTACAGTCAGTAATCCTCACCCTGCTGAATAAACAGTGACTCTGTACAGTTACAGTCAGTAATCCTCACCCTGCTGAATAAACAGTGACTCTGTACAGTTACAGTCAGTAATCCTCACCCTGCTGAATAAACAGTGACTCTGTACAGTTACACAGTCAGTAATCCTCACCCTGCTGAATAAACAGTGACTCTGTACAGTTACACAGTCAGTAATCCTCACTCATTGAATAAACAGTGACTCTGTACAGTTACACAGTCAGTAATCCTCACTCACTGAATAAACAGTGACTCTGTACAGTTACACAGTGAGGAATCCTCACTCACTGAATAAACAGTGACTCTGTACAGTTACACAGTCAGTAATCCTCACCCTGATGAATAAACAGTGACTCTGTACAGTTACACAGTCAGTAATCCTCACCCTGTTGAATAAACAGTGACTCTGTACAGTTACACAGTCAGTAATCCTCACTCATTGAATAAACAGTGACTCTGTACAGTTACACAGTCAGTAATCCTCAGCCTGATGAATAAACAGTGACTCTGTACAGTTACACAGTCAGTAATCCTCACCCGCTGAATAAACAGTGACTCTGTACAGTTATACAGTCAGTAATCCTCACCCTGCTGAATAAACAGTGACTCTGTACAGTTACACAGTCAGTAATACTCACCCTGATGAATAAACAGTAACTCTGTACGTTTACACAGTCAGTAATCCTCACCCTGCTGAATAAACAGTAACTCTGTACGTTTACAGAGTCAGTAATCCTCACTCTGCTGAATAAACAGTGACTCTGTACAGTTATACAGTCAGTAATCCTCACCCTGCTGAATAAACAGTGACTCTTTACAGTTATACAGTCAGTAATCCTCACCCTGCTGAATAAACAGTGACTCTGTACGTTTACATAGTCAGTAATCCTCACCCTGCTGAATAAACAGTAACTCTGTACGTTTACACAGTCAGTAATCCTCACCCTGCTGAATAAGCAGTGACTGTACAGTTACACAGTCAGTAATCCTCACTCTGCTGAATAAACAGTGACTCTGTACAGTTACACAGTCAGTAATACTCACCCTGATGAATAAATAGTAACTCTGCACAGTTACACAGTCAGTAATCCTCACCCTGCTGAATAAACAATGACTCTGTACAGTTACACAGTCAGTAATCCTCACCCTGCTGAATAAACAGTGTCTCTGTACAGTTACACAGTCAGTAATCCTCACCCTGTTGAATAAACAGTGACTCTGTACAGTTACACAGTCAGTAATCCTCACTCATTCAATAAACAGTGACTCTGTACAGTTACACAGTCAGTAATCCTCAGCCTGATGAATAAACAGTGACTCTGTACAGTTACACAGTCAGTAATCCTCACCCGCTGAATAAACAGTGACTCTGTACAGTTATACAGTCAGTAATCCTCACCCTGATGAATAAACAGTGACTCTGTACAGTTACACAGTCAGTAATACTCACCCTGATGAATAAATAGTAACTCTGCACAGTTACACAGTCAGTAATCCTCAGCCTGCTGAATAAACAGTGAAGTGACTCTTTACAGTTATACAGTCAGTAATCCTCACCCTGCTGAATAAACAGTGACTCTGTACGTTTACATAGTCAGTAATCCTCACCCTGCTGAATAAACAGTAACTCTGTACGTTTACACAGTCAGTAATCCTCACCCTGCTGAATAAGCAGTGACTGTACAGTTACACAGTCAGTAATCCTCACTCTGCTGAATAAACAGTGACTCTGTACAGTTACACAGTCAGTAATACTCACCCTGATGAATAAATAGTAACTCTGCACAGTTACACAGTCAGTAATCCTCACCCTGCTGAATAAACAATGACTCTGTACAGTTACACAGTCAGTAATCCTCACCCTGCTGAATAAACAGTGTCTCTGTACAGTTACACAGTCAATAATCCTCACGCTGCAGAATAAACAGTGACTCTGCAGAGTTACACAGTCAGTAATCCTCACTCTGCTGAATAAACAGTGACTCTGTACAGTTACACAGTCAGTAATACTCACCCTGCTGAATAAACAGTGACTCTGTACAGTTACACAGTCAGTAATCCTCACCCTGCTGAATAAACAATGACTCTGTACAGTTATACAGTCAGTAATCCTCACCCTGATGAATAAACAGTGACTCTGTACAGTTACACAGTCAGTAATCCTCACCCTGATGAATAAATAGTAACTCTGTACAGTTACACAGTCAGTAATCCTCACCCTGCTGAATAAACAGTGACTGTACAGTTACACAGTCAGTAATCCTCACTCTGCTGAATAAACAGTGACTCTGTACAGTTATACAGTCAGTAATCCTCACCCTGCTGAATAAACAGTGACTCTGCACAATTACGTAAGTAATCCTCATCCTGCTGAATAAACAGTGACTCTGTACAGTTACACAGTCAGTAATCCTCACCCTGCTGAATAAACAGTGACTCTTTACAGTTACACAGTCAGTAATCCTCACCCTGCTGAATAAACAGTGACTCTGTACAGTTACACAGTCAGCAATCCTCACCCTGCTGAATAAACAGTGACTCTGTACAGTTACACAGTCAGTAATCCTCACCCTGCTGAATAAACAGTGACTCTGTACAGTTACACAGTCAGTAATCCTCACTCACTGAATAAACAGTGACTCTGTACAGTTACACAGTCAGTAATCCTCACCCTGATGAATAAACAGTGACTCTGTACAGTTACACAGTCAGTAATCCTCACCCCGATGAATAAACAGTGACTCTGTACAGTTACAGTCAGTAATCCTCACCCTGCTGAATAAACAGTGACTCTGTACAGTTACAGTCAGTAATCCTCACCCTGCTGAATAAACAGTGACTCTGTACAGTTACAGTCAGTAATCCTCACCCTGCTGAATAAACAGTGACTCTGTACAGTTACACAGTCAGTAATCCTCACCCTGCTGAATAAACAGTGACTCTGTACAGTTACACAGTCAGTAATCCTCACCCTGCTGAATAAACAGTGACTGTACAGTTACACAGTCAGTAATCCTCACCCTGCTGAATAAACAGTGACTCTGTACAGTTATACAGTCAGTAATCCTCATCCTGCTGAATAAACAGTGACTCTGTACAGTTACACAGTCAGTAATCCTCACGCTGCAGAATAAACAGTGACTCTGTACAGTTACACAGTCAGTCATCCTCATCCTGCTGAATAAGCAGTGTCTCTGTACAGTTACACAGTCAGTAATCCTCACTCCTCTGAATAAACAGTGACTCTGTACAGTTACACAGTCAGTAATCCTCACCCTGCTGAATAAACAGTGACTCTGTACAGTTACAGTCAGGAATCCTCACCCTGCTGAATAAACAGTGACTCTGTACAGTTACACAGTCAGTAATCCTCACCCTGCTGAATAAACAGTGACTCTGTACAGTTACACAGTCAGTAATCCTCACCCTGCTGAATAAACAGTGACTGTACAGTTACACAGTCAGTAATCCTCATCCTGCTGAATAAACAGTGACTCTGTACAGTTACACAGTCAGTAATCCTCACGCTGCAGAATAAACAGTGACTCTGTACAGTTACACAGTCAGTTATCCTCATCCTGCTGAATAAACAGTGACTCTGTACACTTACCCAGTCAGTAATCCTCACCCTGCTGAATAAACAGTGACTGTACAGTTACACAGTCAGTAATCCTCACCCTGCTGAATAAACAGTGACTGTACAGTTACACAGTCAGTAATCCTCACCCTGCTGAATAAACAGTGACTCTGTACAGTTACACAGTCAGTAATCCTCACCCTGCTGAATAAACAGTGACTCTGTACAGTTACACAGTCAGTAATCCTCACCCTGCTGAATAAACAGTGTCTCTGTACAGTTACACAGTCAGTAATCCTCACCCTGCTGAATAAACAGTGACTCTGTATAGTTACACAGTCAGTAATCCTCACCCTGATGAATAAAGAGGGGCAGTTCCCTCCTCACCTGTAACTCCGCGGGATCTCCTGCTGCCCTTTCAGCCTGTCATCGAGCAAGGTGCAGAGGCGCTGGAGCATGCTGGCGCCATCCTGGGAAGTCTCGCTGGCCGCCGTGAAGTGAAAGAGCAGGTCGGTGGGCCCAGGGCGCCTCTCCTGGTCGCCGAGGGCCAGCTGGGTCACCAGGCTGGCCTACAACGGGGCACGAAGGGGAAAGAGGTTGTGCATTAGCGAGGCCCCTCGTCGGGATCTGTGCTGAGAGTGAGGGGGGGTGGGGGGGGGGGGGGGGTGGGGTGGTAGGGGAACGAGTGGCGGGATCTGTTTGCAATTCCGGAACGGTCAGCGCTCACTGCGGACCCCCGGTCCTCGAGGAGTTACGACCGGTGACAGCAATCTATCGCCCTGAGGAGTACAGTATTTTTGCAGGGCTCTCCGTGTGAAAGCATGTTCCCCCCACCACCCCCAGGCTGGGGGGTTGGGTGGTTGGTTGTTTGGAGGGAGGGGGGGTGTCTAGAACTAGGGGCCACAGTCTCAGAATAAGGGGGAGGCCAGTTGGGACCGAGGTGAGGAGGAGTCTCTTCACTCCGAGGGCGCTGAGGCTTTGGGAGTCTTTGCCCCAGAGGGAGGTGTCGTCTCAGCCTCCCGAGTGCCAGCTCAGGAGTCCGAGGTCCAGTCGCCCTCCAGGTACGGCCAGGTGACAAGGGGGGAGCGGTGGCGGGGGGAGTCGAGGCAGTGGGTCAGCCGTGGTCTTGCCGGATGACGGAGGAGGGTGGAGACGCCAATGTGGGACCCGGGAGGGAGGGGCCGAGGCAGAAACCCTCATCACGTTCGGTCGTGCAGTCGAGGCGCTGAAACTTCCAGAGCTCAGGAGCCCAGAGCTGGTGGGTGGGATTAGACTGGCTCGCCCTTTCAGCCAGGGTGGACATGATGGGCTGAATGGCCCCCACATCTCCCCCCCATCCCCCACCCACCCACCAGCCGCACCCCCTTAAATTTTCGATGTTTCGACATGTGCCAGAACTCCGACTGCCAGAGGATTTCAGTCATACATTCACGGGACGTGGGCGTGACTGGGCCGGGCCCAGCGTTTATTGCCCGTCCCTAATTGCCCCCTTGAGAAGGTGGCGGTGGGTGAGCTGCTACATTGAACCGCTGCAGCCGCAGTGGTGTAGGTACATCCCACTGTGCTGTTAGGGAGGGAGTTCTCAGGATTTTGAACCGGCGACAGGTAAGGAACGGCCGATATATTTCCAAGTCGGGATGGTGAGTGCGGCTCGGAGGGGAACTTCCAGGTGGGGGTGTTCCCCGTGCGTCTGCTGCCCTCGTCCTTCTAGATGGGTTTGGAAGGTGCTGTCGAAGGAGCCTGGGTGAGTTGCTGCAGTGCATCTTGTAGATGGTATACACACTGCTGCTACTGTGCGTCGGTGGTGGAGGAAGTGAATGTTGAAGGTGGCGGAGGGAGTGAATGTTGAAGGTGATGGAGGGAGTGAATGTTGAAGGTGGCGGAGGGAGTGAATGTTGAAGGGGTGGAGGGAGTGAATGTTGAAGGGGTGGATGGAGGGAGTGAATGTTGAAGGGGTGGATGGAGGGAGTGAATGTTGAAGGGGTGGATGGAGGGAGTGAATGTTGAAGGTGATGGAGGGAGTGAGTGTTGAAGGTGGCGGAGGGAGTGAATGTTGAAGGTGGTGGAGGGAGTGAATGTTGAAGGTGGCGGAGGGAGTGAATGTTGAAGGTGGCGGAGGGAGTGAATGTTGAAGGGGTGGATGGAGTGAATGTTGAAGGGGTGGATGGAGTGAATGTTGAAGGGGTGGATGGAGTGAATGTTGAAGGGGTGGATGGAGTGAATGTTGAAAGGGTGGATGAGGGGAGTATCCCATCGCACTCCCGACTTGCAGGAGGAGGAAGAGACCACCCTCCCCCTCGAGCTCGTTCTGCCTTTCAGTTGGATCGTGCCTGATCTGAATTCCAGTTCCAGCCGCCTCGGTTTAGTCACCTTGCCTCAAAAAACTACGCATCTCAGGTTGGAAATTTTCCACTTGAACCAGCCCCACAGCTGCTTTCAGTCTTGGGGGGGGGGGTGGACACGTTACAGATCTGCACTTGCCTCCGCGTGAGTTTCCTGACATCGCGCCCCTACCCCGAACACTCAGTGTAAAGGTTCTGCCCCCTTGTTCAGGGCTCCTCCAGACACTACCCACCCCTCAATCCCCGCAAACAGAGGATATTTCCCCGCTCGTAACCCCGTCAAACTCTTCCATTGTCTGAAACGCCTCGATTCGAAGGCCCATTAGCCCTCCAAATGCAAGTGAATACAAGGCCCAGGCCCAATGGCCTCATCGTCCTCATCTCTTTCACGCACTCACTCTGGTGAGTCTCTGCGGCTCCCCTCCTTCAAGCCCAGTGCTGCCTTCCAGAGGTACCGGTGTCCAGAATTGAACGCAATGCACACTCTAAATGCTGGGTAGTGGAGGGGGGTCGGCACAATGCATAAACAACAGAATTAGGAGGAGTGAGGTAATGCATCTGGGTTGGGGGGGGCTGCTAACAAGACGAGGGATTACACACTATGAATGGTGGGATCCTGGAAAGTACTGAGGATCAGAGGGACCTTGGTCTGCACATCCACAGATCCCTGAAGGTAGCAGGGCAGGTAGATCAGGTGGTTAAGGAGGCACGTGGGGTACTTGCCTTTATTAGCCGAGGTGTGGAATACAAGAGCAAGGAGGTTATGCTGGAACTGTGTAAAACGCTGGTTAGGCCACAGCTGGAGTACTGCGTGCCGGTCTGGTCACCACATTACTGGGAGGATGGGGTTGCACTGGAGAGGGTGCAGAGGAGATTCACCAGGATGTAGCCTGGGCTGGAGGGTCTGAGCTATGAGGAAAGGTTAGTTAGGCTGGGGTTGTTTTCCTTGGAGCAACGATGGTTGAGAGGGGACCTGACAGGGGTGTATAAGATTGTGAGGGGCAAAGATAGGGTGGATAGGAAGGGACTTTTTCCAATAGTAGAGAGGTCAATAACCAGGGGGAATAGATTTAAGGTAAGAGGTAGAAGGCTAAGAGGGGAGTTGAGGAGAAATGTTTTCACCCAGAGGGCGGTGGGAGTCTGGAGCTCACTGCCTGAAAGGTGGGGTTGGGTCTGAAACTCTCCTAACATTTAAGAAGTATTTGGATATTCACTTGTGTTGCCATAGCCTCCGGGGCTATGGGCCGAGCGCTGGGAAAATGGGATTAGCGTAGTCAGATCTTGGGTGACCAGCACAGACACAATGGGCTGAATGGCCTCCTCCTGTGCTGTCAACGTCCATGTGGAGCAGGCCATTCGGCCCCTCGAGACTCCTCCGTCATTCCGTCTTATCGCGGCTGATCTGATTGTGGTCTCGACTCCACTTTCCTGACTGTCCCTCCCCTCCCCTTCCCTGCCCTCCCCCATAACCCTCGACTCCCCCCCCCCCCTCCCCTTCCCTCCCCCAAAACCCTCTATTCCGCCCCCCCCCCCACCCCATAACCCTTGACCCCCCTCGTCGATCGAAACTCTGTCTAACTCGGCCTCGGATATATTCAGTGACCCGGCCTCCGCCGCTCTCTGGGTGAGGGGGGGGGGAGAGAATCCCACAGACTGACCCCCCTCCCCCCGCTGAGAGAAGAAATTCCTCCTCGTCTCCCTCTTCAATGGGAGACCCCCTCCCCCACCTTATTTTTAAACTGTGCCCCCCCCCCTCCTCGTTCTAGATTCCCCCCGAGGGGGAAAACATCCTCTCAGCATCCACCCTGTCAAACCCCCTCTCACCCTCCCCCCCTCAGGATCTTATCCGTCTCAATAAGATCCCCTCTCGTTCTTCTAAACCCCAATGGGTACCGACCCCGACCTGCTCAACCTTTCCCCGTGAGACAAACCCCCCCTTCATCCCGGGAATCGGCCGAGCGAACCTCCTCCCGACGGCTCCCAGCGCGAGTGTGTCCCTCCTTAAGTAAGGAGGCCGGAGCTGTGCACAGTGCTCTTGGTACAGTCTCACCTACACCCTGTACGTGGTGCAGCTCCTCTCCCCTAGACTCGAGGCACTGACTGCCCCTTCAGCTCCTGCAGGCTGCACCCGCTCTCCAGACGCCCGTCAGGTGTTTGCCCCCGGTTGGGGGGGGGGGGGGGTGGAGAAACCCGCAGCGAGGGCCGGCAAAGGTGTGAGGATCGGGACAGGGAGGGGGATGTTCCACCCCCAACCCCCCCTCCCAGCCTGCTCCGCCATTCAATGGGACCAGGGGTCGATCCCGATCTTAACTCCACCCGTAACCCTTAATGTCCCTCCCCAACGAAGATCCACCAGTCTTTTCAGTTCCTGAACCTTTCAGCGGACGACTACCGTCCCCCTTTTTTTGGTTTTGTTGAGGGTGGGTGAGCAGGAGGAAGTTTCAAAGAAAAGAAAAGAGTCGGCACCGGCTCCCCCTCCCCCTCCCCCTCCCCCTCCCCCCTCCCCCCCCAACTCCGCCACGATCTTCGAGATTCTGCCCCCTTCTGAGACAAACCCCACCCCTCCTCCCTACATCCCGGGAAGTGACCCACTCGCCTCTCGAAGCCTGACCTTTGACCCGCGCCCTTGGCAGCGGCTCATCCCGGTTAGTTCCAACATCGGGTGGTCCCGCCCCCGCCTCCCCTCTTCCCCCCCAGCCCTCCCCCCTCCACCCTCTTCCCCGAACCTCTCCCCGTCCCCCTCCACCCACACCCCTCCCCCCCAGCCATCCCCCCTTCCACCTCTTCCCCCCCACCCCTCCCCCTCCCCCACACCACCCCCCCTCCTCCCCCCCACCCCTCCCCCCTCCTCTCCCCCACTCCCCCTCCCACCCCGAGAGGGTTGGCGATGGAGGGAGTGGGGGAGAGACTGGGGGAAGGGCAGGAGCCGTTAGGGTAGGTGAGGGGAAGCTGGGGGGGGGGCGGGGCGGGGCGGGGGGGGGGGGGGGGGTGCGGGGGGGGTGGCCCAGAACGTACCATGAAGGTGGTCTTCCCCTCGCCGGGCCGGCCGTGGACGACGAGTGCGGCTCCTCCCCGGCGCTCCCGGACGGCCGCGACGGCGGGCGGCCAGCTGCCTGGAGCGCCCGTGCCGCTGGGCCGCTCTGCTCCTCCAGGAAGGCCTCCTGCAGGGTGTCCTCGTCGGCCACCAATAGTTCCTCCGGGCCGGGATCCACCTGCGGGGGAGGGGGGTGGGCGGAAAACAGGCACAGGAAAATGTAAACACCTGGGAACGTCAGATGCCGGAGAGCCAGCGCGGGGGTGGGGGGCGAGGTGGGCGGGGAGGAGGGGGGGGGGCAGCCCTGCAGCACCGCAGATCGCCTGGGGTCGTTCTCCGGCACCTTCCGAGGGCCGGCCAGGTCTCCTTGCGCTCGTCGCCGCTGCGGCCGGCGCTGGGTCCAGGACGCCGGAGCGAACCTCCGAGAGGAACAGGCGGCCTGGTGTCTGACTGTAACTGGGAGAGAGGGTGGGTGAGAGGGTTAATCCCCCCTGGATAGGAACAGGCTGCCCGGTGCCTGACTGTAACTGGGAGAGAGGGTGGGTGAGAGGGTTAATCCCCCCTGGATAGGAACAGGCTGCCTGGTGTCTGACTGTAACTGGGAGAGAGGGTGGGTGAGAGGGTTAATCCCCCCTGGATAGGAACAGGCTGCCCGGTGCCTGACTGTAACTGGGAGAGGGGTGGGTGAGAGGGTTAATCCCCTGTGGTGGGAACAGGCTGCCTGGTGTCTGACTGTAACCGGGAGAGAGGTGGGTGAGGGGGTTAATCCCCTCCTATAGGAACAGGCTGCCTGGTGTCTGACTGTAACTGGGAGAGAGGTGGGTGAGAGGGTTAATCCTCTCCGAGAGGAACAGGCTGCCTGGTGTCTGACTGTAACCGGGAGAGAGGTGGGTGAGAGGGTTAATCCCCTCCTATAGGAACAGGCTGCCTGGTGTCTGACTGTAACTGGGAGAGGGGTGGGTGAGAGGGTTAATCGCTTCTGATAGGAACGGGCTGCCCGATGTCTGACTGTAACTGCGAGAGAGGTGGGTGAGAGGGTTAATCCCCTCCAATAGGAACAGGCTGCCCGGTGTCTGACTGTAACTGGGAGAGGGGTGGGTGAGAGGGTTAATCGCTTCTGATAGGAACAGGCTGCCCGATGTCTGACTGTAACTGCGAGAGAGGTGGGTGAGAGGGTTAATCCCCTCCAATAGGAACAGGCTGCCCGTTGTCTGACTGTAACTGGGAGAGGGTGGGTGAGAGGGTTAATCCTCTCCGATAGGAACAGACTGTCCGATGTCTGACTGTATCTGGGAGAGAAGGTGGGTATGAGGGTTAACCCAGCCCGGATAGGGACAGGCGGCCCGGTGTCTGACTATAACTGGTAGAGGGGTGGGTGAGAGGGTTAATTCCCCCCGGATAGGAACAGGCGGCCCGGTGTCTGACTGTAACTGGGAGAGGGGTGGATGAGAGGGTTAATCCCCCCCGGATAGGAACAGGTTGCCCGGTGTCTGACTGTGACTGGGAGAGGGGTGGGTGAGAGGGTTAATCCCCCCCCCGGATAGGAACAGGTTGCCCGGTGTCTGACTGTGACTGGGAGAGGGGTGGGGTGAGAGGGTTAATCCCCCCCGGATAGGAACAGGCTGCCCTGGTGTCTGACTGTAACTGCGGGAGAGAGGTGGGGTGAGAGGGTTAATCCCCCCGGATAGGAACAGGCGGCCTGGTGTAGACCACGCCGATGGTGGGTAGAATATGGGTGCTCACTAACCTGACAGTATTGGCTCACGATGGCCTTCCATAGGCTGCTGAGGACACTGATCCCAAACTCCTCCAATCCTTTCAGGAATGGTTTCCCATGTACTTCCCGTCCCCACTCACTCCGATAGCTGCAATCAAAACACCGGCCACTATTTACAGACTATTAACAACATGTGGTGTAGAGTCAGCTGATCACAGATGGCGCAAAAGCGGGGGGGATTAACGTGCGTATTGGGGGGAGAGAGATTGTGGGGAGACGGGGAGAGTGGCGAGGAGTCTGGGTTTGGGCGGGGGGGAAGACAGGGAGGAGAGTGGGGGGGAGAGAGAGAAGTGGGTAGAAGGGGAGGAGAGAAAGAGGTGGGGAGACAGGGAGGAGGGTGGGAGAGAGAAAGGTTTGGGGAGGCGGGGAGGAGAGAGGAGGGGGTGGAGGGACATGGAGGAGAGTAGAGGGGGGGAGGGAGGGGGGTAGCAGGGGAGAGAGTTGGGAGCGGGGGAGAGAGAGAGGTGGGAGCGGGGGGAGAGAGAGGTGGGAGCGGGGGAGAGAGAGGTGGGAGCGGGGGAGAGAGAGGTGAGAGCGGGGGAGAGAGAGGTGGAGCGGGGGGAGAGGGGAGGTGGGAGCGGGGGAGAGGGAGGTGGGGAGCGGGGGGAGAGGGGAGGTGGGAGCGGGGGAGAGGGAGGGTGGGAGCGGGGGAGAGAGAGGTGGGAGCGGGGGAGAGAGAGGTGAGAGCGGGGGAGAGAGAGGTGGAGCGGGGGAGAGAGAGGTGGGAGCGGGGGAGAGAGAGGTGGGAGCGGGGGAGAGAGAGGTGGGAGCGGGCGAGAGAGAGGTGGGAGCGGGCGAGAGAGAGGTGGGAGCGGGCGAGAGAGAGGTGGGAGCGGGCGAGAGAGAGGTGGGAGCGGGCGAGAGAGAGAGGTGGGAGCGGGGGAGAGAGAGGTGGGAGCGGGGGAGAGAGAGGTGGGAGCGGGGAGAGAGAGGTGGGAGCGGGGGGAGAGGGGGTGGGAGCCGGGGAGAGGGGGGGGTTTAGTGGGGGAGCGAGGGGGGAGTGGAGGAGCAAGGGGGGGGCTGTGGGGGAGAGAGGCAGGTTTAGTGGGGGAGCGAGGGGGGGAGTGGGGGAGCGAGGGGGGGCAGCGGGGGAGCGAGGGGGGCAGCGGGGGAGCGAGGGGGGGCAGCGGGGGAGCGAGGGGGGCAGCGGGCGAGCGAGGGGGGGCAGCGGGCGAGCGAGGGGGGGCAGCGGGGGGAGCGAGGGGGGGCAGCGGGGGGAGCGAGGGGGGCAGCGGGGGAGCGGGGGGGCAGCGGGGGAGCGAGGGGTGGCAGCGGGCGAGCGAGGGGGGCAGCGGGGCGAGCGAGGGGGGCAGCGGGCGAGTGGGGGGGGGCAGCGGCGGCGAGCGAGGGGGGGCAGCGGGCGAGCGAGGGGGGGGCAGCGGGGGCGAGCGAGGTGGGCAGCGGGCGAGCGAGGGGGGGCAGCGGGGAGCGAGGGGGGACAGCGGGTGAGCGAGGGGGGGACAGCGGGCGAGGCGAGGGGGGCAGCGGGTGCGAGCGAGGGGGGGGCAGTGGGAGAGCAAGGGGGGGCAGTGGGGGAGCGAGGGGGGGCAGCGGGTGGGAGCGAGGTGGGGGGCAGCGGGGGAGCAAGGGGGGGGGCAGCGGTGGGAGCAAGGGGGGGGGCAGCGGGAGAGCAAGGGGGGGGGGCAGTGGGAGAGCGAGGGGGGGCAGCGGGGGGGCAGCGGGGGAGACGGGGAGGAGGGTGGTGAGGCGAGAGGGCGAGCACAGGTTAGCAAAAACTGAGAGCAAAAGAGGCAGAGGCTGAGACATCTCGGAGCGGTTTCACCGGCCCTGCTGTACCGTTGTTCCCTGTGGCTGTCGGTGACATCCTGCAGAAACCCAGGGTCAGTCCGCACACCGCCGGGGTCCCACTGGCAGCAGCCAGGCGATAATTAGGTCTCGGGGGTACTGTTTATTTTGGGATATCACCGAAAAGAGGGGAGAAGTGGCCGAGGTTTCTCGTCTCGCTCTCATCAGGACAAACACAAGAGTGCAAAATTTCAAAGGGCCATGACGATTTACACGTCGGTGGGGGGGAAGGGACGCCGGCGCGGGGGGGGAGGGGGGGGGTTTTCGCAGGTCAAGCCTGCGGAGGAAGGAACAGAGCCAACCGGGCGCTTCCCAAAATCCCAGGCAATCGGATTTCCTTGTTTTCTTTCTCTCGGCCGCCGGGGGAGAAATGGCGCCTCCTGCCCTGGGTTCATCCGCAGAGGCCCTCGGCTCAAACACCCCCGGCAGCGAGGCAGACCCTGCCCGGAGATCACGCAGTGGGGAGGGAGGTGAAGTGAACAGGTGAGGGATTCGAACGCCTGAACCCCTGTTGAGGTGGGGGGGGGGGTGGTGTGGAGTTGCAGCCCAGAGTGCAGAGGGGCCGGGAGAGGCCAAGGGATTGGGGAAGGAGGTGGGGGCGGTAAGCGGAGGTAGGGAGGGGCAGAGGCAGGGGGCGGAGGGAGGAGGGGCGGAGGGAGGGGCGGAGGGAGGGGCGGAGGGAGGGGCGGAGGGAGGGGCGGGTGAGTGGAGCAAGGGGGGGGCAGAGGGAGGGGGGGCAGAGGGAGGGGGGCAGAGGGAGGGGGGCAGAGGGAGGGGCGGTGAGCGGAGCGAGGGAGCGGCGGAGGGAGGGGCCGATTGGGGGCAGGCCACGCTGGCTCCCGTGAATGGTAGTCTAACTAGCTTCCGTATACCTGCACCCCATTAAGCAGAATCACAGAGTCACACGGTGCAGGAGAGGCCCTTCGGCCCATCGAGTCTGCACCGACAGGTGAGAAACACCTGACCTACCTACCTACCTAACCCCATTGACCAGCACTTGGCCCCATAGCCTTGAATGTTGTGACGTGCTAAGTGCTCATCCAGGTACTTTTTACAGGATGTGAGACAACCCGCCTCCACCACCCTCCCAAGCAGTGCATTCCAGACCCTCACCACCCTTTGGGTAAAAAGGTTTTTCCTCACATCCTCCCTAAACCTTCTGCCCCTCACCTTGAACTTATGTCCCCTCGTGACTGACCCTTCAACTAAGGGGAACAGCTGCTCCCTATCCACCCTGTCCATGCCCCTCATAATCTTGTACACCTCGATCAGGTCGCCCCTCAGTCTTCTCTGCTCCAACGTAAACAACACAAGTCTGTCCAGCTTCTCCTCACATCAAAACATTCAAGGCTTTGAGCCAAGTGCTCATCCATTTTTGGTTAATCTTTCTCTAGATTTGGTGATATTGAGATTCAGGGATTGCGCTGAACCTCGGTGCACAAAACGCGAACTGTCAGCACTTTGAGGGATTGGTCAACCCCCCCTCCCCTGTCCTGATGAGACTGCCCTCTGAGCTTGGTGACCTTGGAGGCCAAGGCTGCCAGGTGCATACTTCTCCAGCGCCAGCAACCCTGCTTCTTTCACATGGCTCTTCAGTTCGGAGACCCTCGCCCGAGCATGTTCTGACTCCGCAGCGAACTCCGGCACCCACTCCTCCGGCAGGGACCTGGCCAAACAGAAACGGGGTGCATCAGGAACGGAGGCCACGGGCGCCGCTGCTTCAAAGCACGGTTAATGGTATAACTCTCATCCCCAGCCCCAACCGCAAATGAGCTGAGCCCCTCCCGTTCACTCCCACTGTACACAATCCCAATGGACCCAAACCCCTTCCCGTTCACTCCCACTGTACACAATCCCAATGGACCCAAACCCCTTCCCATTCACTCCCACTGTATACAATCCCAATGGACCCAAACCCCTTCCCGTTCACTCCCACTGTACACAATCCCAATGGACCCAAACCCCTTCCCATTCACTCTCACTGTACACAATCCCAATGGACCCAAACCCTTTCCCATTCACTCCCACTGTACACAATCCCAATGGATCCAAACCCCCTTCCCATTCACACCCACTGTACACAATCCCAATGGACCCAAACCCCTTCCCATTCACTCCTGCTGTACACAATCCCAATGGACACAAACCCTTTCCCGATCACTCCCATTGTACACAATCCCAATGGACCCAAACCCCTTCCCATTCACTCCCACTGTACACAATCCCAATGGACCCAAACCCCTTCCCATTCACTCCCACTGTACACAATCCCAATGGACACAAACCCCTTCCCGTTCACTCCCACTGTACACAATCCCAAGGGAACCAAATCCCTTCCCATTCACTCTCACTGTACACAATCCCAATGGACCCAAACCCCTTCCCATTCACTCCCACTGTACACAATCCCAATGGACCCAAACCACTTCCCATTCACTCCCACTGTACACAATCCCAATGGACCCAAACCACTTCCCATTCACTCCCACTGTACACAATCCCAATGGACCCAACCCCCTTCCCGTTCACTCCCACTGTACACAATCCCAATGGACCCAAACCCCTTCCCGTTCACTCCCATTGTACACAATCCTAATGGACCCAAACCCCTTCCCGTTCACTCCCACTGTACACAATCCCAATGGACCCAAACCCCTTCCCGTTCACTCCCACTGTACACAATCCCAATGGACCCAAACCCCTTCCCGTTCACTCCCACTGTACACAATCCCAAGGGAACCAAATCCCTTCCCGTTCATTCCCACTGTACACAATCCCAATGGATCCAAACCCCTTCCCATTCACTCCCACTGTACACAATCCCAATGGACCCAAACCCCTTCCCATTCATTCCCACTGTACACAATCCCAATGGACACAAACCCCTTCCCGTTCACTCCCACTGTACACAATCCCAATGGGCACAAACCTCTTCCCATTCACTCCCACTGTACACAATCCCAATGGACCCAAACACCTTCCCATTCACTCCCACTGCACACAATCCCAATGGACCCAAACCCCTTCCCGTTCACTCCCACTGTACACAATCCCAATGGACCCAAACCCCTTCCCATTCACTCCCACTGTACACAATCCCAATGGACACAAACCCCTTCCCATTCACTCCCACTGTACACAATCCCAACGGACCCAAACCCCTTCCCGTTCACTCCCACTGTATACAATCCCAATGGACCCAAACCCCTTCCCGTTCACTCACCCTGTACACAATCCCAATGGATCCAAACCGCTTCCCGTTCACTCCCACTGTACACAATCCCAATGGACCCAAACCCCTTCCCATTCACTCCCACTGTACACAATCCCAATGGACACAAACCACTTCCCATTCACTCCCAACGTACACAATCCCAATGGACCCAAACCCCTTCCCGTTCATTCCCACTGTACACAATCCCAATGGACCCAAACCCCTTCCTGTTCATTCCCGCTGCGTGTAATCTTAATTAGGACCAGATCCTGGTGAACATAACCAGTTCCTATTCAGTCCTCCTGCAGGGAAGCCGGGGGGGGGCGGGGGAAGGGGGGGGGTGTTTATAGCGGGTACTGTACTCAGGCCGTAACGCAAGGTGCTGCACCACATGGGATGACAGCTTCCAACCTGCATCATGATGACATGTTGTCATGAAGCTATTGTGTATTATGTTTTGAAAAATACTTTTCTTTTAAAATGGAGGTTTAGTCTGTGGGTGTGTCTTAATTGGATTAAAGCCAGCTGGTCTGGGTGCTGCGATGTGTACTAGTTTCGATATGTCAGAGAGATAGCGTGCATTTGCATTTTTTGAATAGAGCATTCAAGGAGTGGGGTGAAAACAGACACCAACCTCGCAGCAGCGACCAAGCAACATGTTTATATTCCTAATAAAGTTAGTACTATGAAAGGGGTTTTTTTGTTAGAGAGGTTTAGTTCAGAGGTTGTTGATACAATGAGAATTAACATTCAATGGGAAGCGGTAGGTATAACTTCAGCAGTGTTGTGTGTGTGCGCAGGGCAGAGACAATGTGAGATCAAAGCAGCTGCAAGCCTCCAACTGGCTCCACAGGAACCAAAGTGGAAAGAACCTCATTTTGAATTCATGAGGTGAAAATGCTTTGCCTTGTGTTTGGTGAAGTCTACGGGCTGCTGTTGCTCTAATGGAGATTAGTTTGGGAATTTGTTAAAAGTTATGATAGTAGTAATCTGTGGCCATGCGCATATATTTTAAATATGTTTCATTTCGTTGAATGTAAAACCTCAAGAACTGGTGGTCTGATTCCTGAATGTAGAGCTGCATCTCAAACATAACACTTAAAATGACAGGTTATGACAGTTGTTTAAAGTTGCCCTCTGGGATTTTTAAATAACTCCGCTTGACCAAACTGCATCGGTCATGACACGTGGCCTTTCTGATCCTGACTGACCGTGCGAATCTCACAACCGAGGAAAGGTCGGAGGGTGGCCCTTGCCCGCGAAGTCAGGGGGACAAACCCTTTACCTTGGAACTGGTGGTTACCCTGCTCCTCGTGTGACGCTGGGTCAGGAATTCTGGGAAGGCGGCCCGGTCACAATAAGGGAACGTTCCAAGTCGGGCAAAAAGCGGCGTAGTGGTCATGTTGCTGGGCTAGTAACTGAGAGGCCGCAGGCTAATGCTCTGGGGGGTGGGGGGGAGACACGGGTTCAAATCCCACCCATGGCAGCCGGTGGAATTTAAATTCAATTAATAAAATCCGGAATTGACATATATCATCGATCGTCATTAAAAACCCCATCCGGTTCACTCACTGTCCCCTTCAGGGAAGGGGATCTGCCGGCCTTACCCGGTCTGGCCTAGACGTGACTCCAGGCCCACAGCAAGGCGGGTGACTCCTAACGGCCCGTCTGAAACAGACGGCAAGCCACTCAGTTCAAGGGCAGCTGGGGGTGGGCAACCAAGGCCGGCCTTGCCGGCGATGCCCGCAGCCCGCAAAAGGGTAAAGGTCAGGGACGGTGTGGGTGAGAGCTACCCGGTCTTCTGCCCACCCCAGCCCAGCCAGTGGAGACCTTCACCGCCTCTGCTCTGGGGGCTGGATTTGACCCCAAGGTCCCCCACAGGGTGAAAGGTCAGCGTCACCCGCACCCCCCCCCCCCCGATCCAGTCTCCCAACTGTCCCCAATTTCTCAGATTCTGCTCCCTGCCATTCGCACCTCTTCTACACCCGCCTTTAGTCCTTTCGCTTTGTCCCGTTACCACCTCCTCGCGCCATCCCCTCCATTTTGTCGCTTAGCCTGCCCTGCCTCCCACCCGATCGCGCGTCGGGGGGGTAAGTCACAGGGGTTGTTACAGCACGGAGGGGAGGCCATTCGGCCCCATGGCGTCTGCCTCGGCTCCCCACGCCACACCCCCCCCCCACCCCGCGCCACCCTGCACATCCTCCCTCTTCAGGTAACGATCCCGACTCCCCCTCTTGAAAGCCTCGATTGAACCTGCCTCTCCCGCGGCTCTCGCCTTCCGGGTGAAGACGTTTCCCCCTCACGTCGTTGTGGGTCCTTTTTACCGGCGGCCTTCAATCCATGACCCCCTCCCGTCAACACCCAACGCCCCCCCATACCCCCCCCCACCCACGCCCCCCACCCAAACCCCCACCCCCAACACCCCCCCAACACCCCCCCCCACAGCCCCACACCCCCACAACACCCCCACCCACCCAACACCCCCCCAACACCCCCCCCAACACCCCCCCCACAGCCCCACACCCCCACAACACCCCCACCCACCCATCCCCCGAGTACCTCAACAGCTTTTCGCCCAGGACCGAAGGCTCTGCTCCAGCTGGGGCTGACAGCCAGCGTTTTGTACAAGTTCGCCGTAACCTCCTCGCTCTTGCACTCTACGACTGCCACCCCCACCCCCACCCCCCACCCCCACCCCCACCACCGACCTTTCCTTCTGCTCGCCCCGCCGCCTCCCCTCACCTCCAGGCCAACTCGAAAGCGACCACCTTTTTGCCAGCTTCCGGCAAGAGTCAGCGACCCAAAACGTACGAACGCAGCAGGAGGAGGCAGCCCCGCCCCCCGCCAGCCAGCCCCGCCCCCTACGGCCAGCCCCGCCCCGCCCCGGCCAGCCCCGCCCCCTCCAGCCGGCCCCGCCCCCCCCTCCAGCTCGCCCCGCCCCGCCCCGGCCAGCCCCGCCACCCCTCCAGCCGGCCCCCGCCACCCCTCCAGCCGGCCCCGCCCCCCCTCCAGCCGGCCCCGCCCCCTTCCAGCCGGCCCCGCCCCCCCTCCAGTCCGCCCCGCCCCCTCCAGCCGGCCCCGCCCCCCCCTCCAGCTCGCCCCGCCCCGCCCCGGCCAGCCCCGCCACCCCTCCAGCCGGCCCCGCCACCCCTCCAACCGGCCCCGCCCCCCTCCAGCCGGCCCCGCCCCCTTCCAGCCGGCCCCGCCCCCTTCCAGCCGGCCCCGCCCCCCCTCCAGTCCGCCCCGCCCCCTCCGGCCAGCTCCGCCCCGCCCCCTCTCCAGCCGGCCCCGCCACCCCTCCAGCCGGCCCCGCCACCCTCCAGCCAGCCCCGCCCCCTCCAGCCAGCCCCGCCCCCTCCAGCCAGCCCCGCCCCCCTCCAGCCAGCCCCGGCCCCTCCAGCCAGCCCCGACCCCTCCAGCCAGCCCCGCCCCCTCCAGCCAGCCCCGCCCCCTCCAGCCAGCCCCGCACCCCCTCCAGCCAGCCCCGCCCCCCTCCAGCCAGCCCCGCCCCCCTCCAGCCAGCCCCGCCCCCTCCAGCCAGCCCCGCCCCCCTCCAGCCAGCCCCGCCCCTCGATAAGATGGCGGCCGAACCGATTGTCACCTCGACCCCAAAGTCCTGGCGACCCACCCCCACCGATGACCTTTCACCCCACCCTCCACCGCTTAGCAAGAATCTATCCACCTCCACCTTAAAGATATTCCAAGACTCTGTTCCCACCGCTTTTGGAAGAAGGGGGTTCCAAAGACTCGCCGCCCTCAGAGAAAAAATTTCTCCTCGTCTCCGTCCTAAATGGGCGACTCCCTTATTTTTCCAAACACTGATCCCCACCCGCCCGCCCGCCTCACGTTCTAGATTCTCCCACAAGAGGAAATGTCGTCTCCACATCCGCCCTGTCAAGACCCTCTCAGGATCTTACATGTATCCATCGATCGAGTCACCTCTCACTCTCCTAAAACTCCAGCGGATACAAGCCCAGCCTGTCCGACCTTCCCTCAGAAGACAAGCTGCACCCCCCCGTTCCTGGTATTGGTCTGGTCAACCTCCTAACGTCAACTCTGCTTCTCCCAAGGCCTGAACGGCTGAGCATTTCCAGCATTTCACCTCCGAATGCCAGGATCTGTGGGGGTTTGGGCCTCCTTGACACTTCATCCTCCAAAGAGACAAGTGGCAGCGTAACATTTCGTGGCACACCGTGAACCTGGCCCACCATCCCCTCCGACTAACTGTGCTCGCCGACCACAAGCGGCTGACCTGTGATTGAAGGAAGAGACGCTCCTCGATTCCACCACCCCAACCCGTCCACCCCCCATCCATCAACCCCCGCGCCCTCTCCTACCTCAACACAGCAGAATCCCTCGTGTAGAAGAAAGACCTTCGACTGCCTGAGTCACCCCCGCTCAGTCGCAAAAACTGCATCATTTCCAACTCGGTGATGGAGCGGAGTTTCGGATAGGACTTGACCTGGCGGATGAGGTGAGAGAGCGTCGCAGAGTCAGAAGTGGCATTTCAGAGCAGCTGGTCCCCGAGAAACCAGTCGTACTGAACCGTCCCCATCAAACACTCCCAGGACAGGTACAGCACGGGGTTAGATACAGACTAAAGCTCCCTCTACACTGTCCACATCAAACACACCCAGGACAGGTACAGCACGGGGTTAGATACAGAGTAAAGATCCCTCTACACCGTCCCCATCAAACACTCCCAGGACAGGTACAGCACGGGGTTAGATACAGAGTAAATCTCCTCTACACTGTCCCCATCACACACTCCCAGGACAGGTACAGCACGGGGTTAGACACAGAGTAAGGCTCCCTCTACACTGTCCCCATCAAACACTCCCAGGACAGGTACAGCACGGGGTTAGATACAGAGTAAAGCTCCCTCTACACTGTCCCCATCAAACACTCCCAGGACAGGTACAGCACGGGGTTAGATACAGAGTAAATCTCCTCTACACTGTCCCCATCACACACTCCCAGGACAGGTACAGCACGGGGTTAGACACAGAGTAAAGCTCCCTCTACACTGTCCCCATCAAACACTCCCAGGACAGGTACAGCACGGGGTTAGATACAGAGTAAAGCTCCCTCTACACTGTCCCCATCAAACACTCCCAGGACAGGTAGAGCATGGGGTTAGATACAGAGTAAATCGCCCTCTACACCGTCCCCATCAAGCACTCCCAGGACAGGTAGAGCATGGGGTTAGATACAGAGTAAAGATCCCTCTACACTGTCCCCATCAAACACTCCCAGGACAGGTACAGCACGGTGTTAGATACAGAGTAAAGATCCCACTACACTGTCCCCATCAAACACTCCCAGGCCAGGTACAGCACGGTGTTAGATACAGAGTAAATCTCCCTCTACACTGTCCCCATCAAACTCTCCCAGGACAGGTACAGCACGGGGTTAGATACAGAGTACAGATCCCTCTACACTGTCCCCATCAAACACTCCCAGGACAGGTACAGCATGGGGTTAGATACAGAGTAAAGCTCCCTCTACACTGTCCCCATCAAACACTCCCAGGACAGGTACAGCACGGTGTTAGATACAGAGTAAAGCTCCCTCTACACTGTCCCCATCAAACATTCCCAGGACAGGTACAGCACGGGGTTAGATACAGAGTAAATCTCCCTCTACACCGTCCCCATCAAACACTCCCAGGACAGGTACAGCACAGGGTTAGATACAGAGTAAAGCTCCCTCTACACTGTCTCCATCAAACACTCCCAGGACAGGTACAGCACGGGGTTAGATACAGAGTAAAGCTCCCTCCACACTGTCCCCATCAAACATTCCCAGTAAAGGTACAGCACGGGGTTAGATACAGAGTAAAGCTCCCTCTACACTGTCCCCATCAAACACTCCCAGGGCACGTACAGCACGGGGTTACATACAGAGTAAAGCTCCCTCAACACTATCCCCATCAAACACTCCCAGGACAGGTACAGCACGGGGTTAGATACAGAGTAAATCTCCCTCTACACTGTCCCCATCAAACACTCCCAGGACAGGTCCAGCACGGGGTTAGATACAGAGTAAAGCTCCCTCTACACTGTCCCCATCAAACACTCCCAGGACAGGTACAGCACGGGGTTAGATACAGAGTAAACCTCCCGCTACACCGTCCCCATCAAACACTCCCAGGACAGGTCTAGCACGGGGTTAGATACAGAGTAAAGCTCCCGCTACACCGTCCCCATCAAACACTCCCAGGACAGGTACAGCACGGGGTTAGATACAGTGTAAAGCTCCCTCTACACAGTCCCCATCAAACACTCCCAGGACAGATACAGCACTGGGTTAGACACAGAGTAAAGCTCCCTCTACACTGTCCCCATCAAACACTCCCAGGACAGTTACAGCACGGGGTTAGATACAGAGTAAAGCTCCCTCTACACCGTCCCCATCAAACACTCCCAGGACAGGTACAGCACGGGGTTAGATACAGAGTAAAGCTCCCTCTACACTGTCCCCATCAAACACTCCCCGGACAGTTACAGCACGGGGTTAGATACAGAGTAAAGCTCCCTCTACACCGTCCCCATCAAACACTCCCAGGACAGGTACAGCACGGGGTTAGACACAGAGTAAAGCTCCCTCTACACTGTCCCCATCAAACACTCCCAGGACAGTTACAGCACGGGGTTAGATACAGAGTAAAGCTCCCTCTACACCATCCCCATGAAACACTCCCAGGACAGGTACAGCACGGGGTTAGATACAGAGTAAAGCTCCCTCTACACTGTCCCCATCAAACACTCCCAGGACAGGTACAGCACGGGGTTAGATACAGTGTAAAGCTCCCTCTACACCGTCCCCATCAAACACTCCCAGGACATGTACAGCACGGGGTTAGATACAGAGTAATGCTCCCTCTACACCCACCTCATCAAACACTCCCAGGACAGCGACAGCACGGGGTTAGATACAGAGTAAAGCTCCCTCTAAACCGTCTCCATCAAACACTCACAGGACAGGTACAGCACGGAGTTAGATACAGAGTAAATCTCCCTCTACACTGTCCCCATCAAACACTCCCAGGACAGGTACAGCACGGGGTTAGATACAGAGTAAATCTCCTCTACACTGTCCCCATCACACACTCCCAGGACAGGTACAGCACGGGGTTAGACACAGAGTAAGGCTCCCTCTACACTGTCCCCATCAAACACTCCCAGGACAGGTACAGCACGGGGTTAGATACAGAGTAAAGCTCCCTCTACACTGTCCCCATCAAACACTCCCAGGACAGGTACAGCACGGGGTTAGATACAGAGTAAAGCTCCTCTACACTGTCCCCATCACACACTCCCAGGACAGGTACAGCACGGGGTTAGACACAGAGTAAAGCTCCCTCTACACTGTCCCCATCAAACACTCCCAGGACAGGTACAGCACGGGGTTAGATACAGAGTAAAGCTCCCTCTACACTGTCCCCATCAAACACTCCCAGGACAGGTAGAGCATGGGGTTAGATGCAGAGTAAATCGCCCTCTACACTGTCCCCATCAAACACTCCCAGGACAGGTAGAGCATGGGGTTAGATACAGAGTAAAGATCCCTCTACACTGTCCCCATCAAACACTCCCAGGACAGGTACAGCACGGTGTTAGATACAGAGTAAAGATCCCACTACACTGTCCCCATCAAACACTCCCAGGACAGGTACAGCACGGTGTTAGATACAGAGTAAATCTCCCTCTACACCGTCCCCATCAAACTCTCCCAGGACAGGTACAGCACGGGGTTAGATACAGAGTAAAGATCCCTCTACACTGTCCCCATCAAACACTCCCAGGACAGGTACAGCACGGGGTTAGATACAGAGTAAAGCTCCCTCTACACTGTCCCCATCAAACACTCCCAGGACAGGTACAGCACGGGGTTAGATACAGAGTAAAGATCCCTCTACACTGTCCCCATCAAACACTCCCAGGACAGGTACAGCATGGTGTTAGATACAGAGTAAAGCTCCCTCTACACTGTCCCCATCAAACACTCCCAGGACAGGTACAGCACGGGGTTAGATACAGAGTAAATCTCCCTCTACACTGTCCCCATCAAACACTCCCAGGACAGGTACAGCACGGGGTTAGATACAGAGTAAAGCTCCCTCTACACTGTCCCCATCAAACACTCCCAGGACAGGTACAGCACGGGGTTAGATACAGAGTAAAGCTCCCTCTACACTGTCCCCATCAAACATTCCCAGGACAGGTACAGCACGGGGTTAGATACAGAGTAAATCTCCCTCTACACCGTCCCCATCACACACTCCCAGGACAGGTACAGCACAGGGTTAGATACAGAGTAAAGCTCCCTCTACACTGTCTCCATCAAACACTCCCAGGACAGGTACAGCACGGGGTTAGATACAGAGTAAAGCTCCCTCCACACTGTCCCCATCAAACATTCCCAGGACAGGTACAGCACGGGGTTAGATACAGAGTAAAGCTCCCTCTACACTGTCCCCATCAAACACTCCCAGGGCACGTACAGCACGGGGTTAGATACAGAGTAAAGCTCCCTCTACACTATCCCCATCAAACACTCCCAGGACAGGTACAGCACGGGGTTAGATACAGAGTAAATCTCCCTCTACACTGTCCCCATCAAACACTCCCAGGACAGGTCCAGCACGGGGTTAGATACAGAGTAAAGCTCCCTCTACACTGTCCCCATCAAACACTCCCAGGACAGGTACAGCACGGGGTTAGATACAGAGTAAAGCTCCCGCTACACCGTCCCCATCAAACACTCCCAGGACAGGTCCAGCACGGGGTTAGATACAGAGTAAAGCTCCCGCTACACCGTCCCCATCAAACACTCCCAGGACAGGTACAGCACGGGGTTAGATACAGTGTAAAGCTCCCTCTACACAGTCCCCATCAAACACTCCCAGGACAGATACAGCACGGGGTTAGACACAGAGTAAAGCTCCCTCTACACTGTCCCCATCAAACACTCCCAGGACAGTTACAGCACGGGGTTAGATACAGAGTAAAGCTCCCTCTACACCGTCCCCATCAAACACTCCCAGGACAGGTACAGCACGGGGTTAGATACAGAGTAAAGCTCCCTCTACACTGTCCCCATCAAACACTCCCCGGACAGTTACAGCACGGGGTTAGATACAGAGTAAAGCTCCCTCTACACCGTCCCCATCAAACACTCCCAGGACAGGTACAGCACGGGGTTAGACACAGAGTAAAGCTCCCTCTACACTGTCCCCATCAAACACTCCCAGGACAGTTACAGCACGGGGTTAGATACAGAGTAAAGCTCCCTCTACACCGTCCCCATCAAACACACCCAGGACAGGTACAGCACGGGGTTAGATACAGAGTAAAGCTCCCTCTACACTGTCCCCATCAAACACTCCCAGGACAGGTACAGCACGGGGTTAGATACAGAGTAAACCTCCCTCTACACTGTCCCCATCAAACACTCCCAGGACAGGTACAGCACGGGGTTAGATACAGAGTAAAGCTCCCTCTACACTGTCCCCATCAAACACTCCCAGGACAGGTACAGCACGGGGTTAGATACAGTGTAAAGCTCCCTCTACACCGTCCCCATCAAACACTCCCAGGACATGTACAGCACGGGGTTAGATACAGAGTAATGCTCCCTCTACACCCACCTCATCAAACACTCCCAGGACAGGGACAGCACGGGGTTAGATACAGAGTAAAGCTCCCTCTAAACCGTCTCCATCAAACACTCACAGGACAGGTACAGCACGGAGTTAGATACAGAGTAAATCTCCCTCTACACTGTCCCCATCAAACACTCCCAGGACAGGTACAGCACGGGGTTAGATACAGAGTAAATCTCCCTCTAAACCGTCTCCATCAAACACTCACAGGACAGGTACAGCACGGAGTTAGATACAGAGTAAATCTCCCTCTACACTGTCCCCATCAACCACTCCCAGGACAGGTACAGCACGGGGTTAGATACAGAGTAAAGCTCCCTCTACACTGTCCCCATCAAACACTCCCAGGACAGGTACAGCACGGGGTTAGATACAGAGTAAAGTTCCCACTACACCGTCTCCATCAAACATTCCCAGGACAGGTACAGCACGGGGTTAGATACAGAGTAAAGCTCCGTCTACACTGTCCCCATCAAACACTCCCATGACAGGTACAGCACAGGGTTAGATACAGATTAAAGGTCCATCTACACTGTCCCCATCAAACGATCCCAGGACAGCTGCAGCACGGGGTTAGATACAGAGAAAAGTTCAATCTACACTGTCCCCAACAAACACTCCCAGGGCAGGTAAAGTACAGAGTGAGATACAGAGTAAAGCTCCCTCTACACCGTCCCCATCAAACACTCCCAGGACAGGTACAGCACGAGGGTAGATACAGAGTAAATCTCCCTCTACACTGTCCCTATCAAACACTCCCAGGACGGGTACAGCACAGGGCTAGACACAGAGTAAACCTCCCTCTACACTGTCCCCATCAAACACTCCCAGGACAGGTTCAGCACGGGGTTAGATACAGAGTAAAGTTCCCTCTACACTGTCCCCATCAAACACTCCCAGGACAGGTACAGCACGGGGTTAGTTACAGAGTAAAGCTCTCTCTACACTGTCCCCATCAAACACTCCCAGGACAGGTACAGCCCAGGGTTAGATACAGAGTAAATCTCCCTCTACACCGTCCCCATCAAACACTCCCAGGACAGGTACAGCATGGGGTTAGATACAGAGTAAATCTCCCTCTGCACTTTGCCCATCAAACACTCCCAGGACAGCTACAGCACTGGAGTAAGTGTCACACATGCCCCAGTGGTATCGTCCTGGCCTTTACAGAGTGTGTAATCCTGTCTTGTCTCCTGAAATGCATCACTGTGGGAGCGCCGCACTGTTGCAGATCAACTGAAATCCAATCAGATGTAAAACCGAGGCCCGTCCAGCCCTCTCAGGTGAAATGTAAAGATTCAAGTTCAAATCACAAGGAAGAGCAGGGTATACGGTCCTGAGGTTGGGCTGGGGAGGTGGGGGGTGGGATCAGGATTTAATCCCCAACCTCCACAACTGCAGTTTACCTAGTCCGTCTTCCCGTGCTGTAGGCAAAATGGTTGCCCCATTTCCTGCATTACAGCAGGGGCTCCGCCTGACAACAAGGACTTCATTGGCTGGAGAGGACCTCACAAAACCATGAACGAGACTGTCGCAGGGAGACGGTGGCGAAGAGGTCATGTCGCTGGGCTGGTAATCCAGAGGCCCCAGGCCAACGCTGCGGGAGGGAGCGGGCAGAGACCCGGGTTCAAATCCCACCCACGGCAGCCGGTGGAATTTAAATTCAATTCATAAAATCTGGAATGACGAAGCCAGTTTCAGTCACAGGCACCGTGACAACCGATCGTCTCAAAAAAGCCCATCTGGTTCACTCGTGTCCCCCCTTTAGGGAAGGGGAAATGCCGTCCTTACCCAATCTGGCCTACACAAGATGCCAGACGCCCAAACCCGCACCCCCCACCCCACCGCCCATAAAGGGCGATGTGGTTGACCCTTAACTTCCTCTGAAATGGCACAAAAAGCCACTCAGCTCAAGGGGCAATTAGAAAGGGGCAACAAAGAGTCCTGGCCAGCGATGCCCACATCCTACGGAAGAACATATATTTTAGAAATAGTCCTTCTTTCCATTAAAGCTATAGCAGCGATACAGGAACGATCTGGAACATGGTGTTGGATCCCAGGTCGAATTCAGGCTGATTCGAATCCCGGGACCGCAGCAACCGGAATACCGCGGAGAGGGAATTGCAGACCGGCAGGAAGTTTCCTTACCCACTCAAACTGAGGCAGGTCGGGTAGCCAGTAATCTGGGAGTAGCTGTCCGTATCTCTCACCCAGGATTCCCACAAAGAGCTGACAGCGGCAAACCTCAGACAAGCAGAGCTCCAACTGCCTGTGAGGGAGAGAGGAGGAGAGAGTCAGTCCAGGGGTAGGGAGGGAGAGAGGGAGCGAGAGTCAGTACAGGGACAGGGAGGGAGGGAGAGAGGAGGCGAGAGTCAGTACAAGGGCAAGGAGGGAGAGAAGAGGCGAGAGTCAGTACAGGGGCAGGGAGGGAGAGAGGAGGCGAGAGTCAGTACAGGGAGGGAGAGAGAGAGGAGGCGAGAGTCAGTACAGGGAGGGAGAGAGGAGGCGAGAGTCAGTACAGGGAGGGAGAGGGAGAGAGGAGGCGAGAGTCAGTACAGGGGCAGGGAGGGAGAGAGGAGGCGAGAGTCAGTACAGGGAGGGAGAGAGAGAGGAGGCGAGAGTCAGTACAGGGACAGAGAGGGAGAGAGGAGGCGAGAGTCAGTACAGGGACAGAGAAGGAGAGAGGAGGCGAGAGTCAGTACAGGGAGGGAGAGAGGAGGCGAGAGTCAGTACAGGGACAGAGAGGGAGAGAGGAGGCGAGAGTCAGTACAGGGACAGGGAGGGAGAGAGAGAGGAGGCGAGAGTCAGTACAGGTGCAGGGAGGGAGAGAAGAGGCGTGAGTCATTACAGGGACAGGGAGGGAGAGAGGAGGTGAGAGTCAGTACAGGGACAGGGAGGGAAGGAGAGAGGAGGCGAGAGTCAGTACAAGGGCAGGGAGGGAGAGAGGAGGCGAGGTCAGTACAAGGGCAGGGAGGGAGAGAGGAGGCGAGAGTCAGTACAGGGGCAGGGAGGGAGAGAGGAGGCGAGAGTCAGTACAGGGAGGGTGGGAGAGAGAAGGCGAGAGTCAGTACAGGGACAGAGAGGGAGAGAGGAGGCGAGAGTCAGTACAGGGAGGGAGAGAGGAGGCGAGAGTCAGTACAGGGACAGAGAGGGAGAGAGGAGGCGAGAGTCAGTACAGGGAGGGAGAGAGGAGGCGAGAGTCAGTACAGGGACAGAGAGGGAGAGAGGAGGCGAGAGTCAGTACAGGGAGGGAGAGAGGAGGCGAGAGTCAGTATAGGGACAGGGAGGGAGAGAGTAGGCGAGAGTCAGTACAGGGACAGGGAGGGAGAGAGGAGGCGAGAGTCAGTACAGGGACAGGGAGGGAGAGAGGAGGCGAGAGTCATTACAGGGACAGGGAGGGAGAGAGGAGGCGAGAGTCATTACAGGGACAGGGAGGGAGAGAGGAGGCGAGAGTCATTACAGGGACAGGGAGGGAGAGAGGAGGCGAGAGTCAGTACAGGGAGGGAGAGAGGAGGCGAGAGTCAGTACAGGGGCAGGGAGGGAGAGAGGAGGAGAGAGTCAGTACAAGGGCAGGGAGGGAGAGAGGAGGCGAGGTCCATACAAGGGCAGGGAGGGAGAGAGGAGGCGAGAGTCAGTACAGGGACAGAGAGGGAGAGAGGAGGCGAGAGTCAGTACAGGGAGGGTGGGAGAGAGAAGGCGAGAGTCAGTACAGGGACAGAGAGGGAGAGAGGAGGCGAGAGTCAGTACAAGGAGGGAGAGAGGAGGCGAGAGTCAGTACAGGGACAGAGAGGGAGAGAGAGAGGAGGCGAAAGTCAGTACAGGGGCAGGGAGGGAGAGAGGAGGCGAGAGTCATTACAGGGACAGGGAGGGAGAGAGGAGGCGAGAGTCAGTACAGGGACAGGGAGGGAGAGAGGAGGCGAGAGTCAGTACAGGGACAGGGAGGGAGGGAGAGAGGAGGCGAGGTCCATACAAGGGCAGGGAGGGAGAGAGGAGGCGAGAGTCAGTACAGGGGCAGGGAGGGAGAGAGGAGGCGAGAGTCAGTACAAGGGCAGGGAGGGAGAGAGGAGGCGAGGTCCATACAAGGGCAGGGAGGGAGAGAGGAGGCGAGAGTCAGTACAGGGACAGGGAGGGAGAGAGGAGGCGAGAGTCAGTACAGGGGTAGGGAGGGAGAGAGGAGGAGAGAGTCAGTACAGGGAGGGTGGGAGAGAGAAGGCAAGAGTCAGTACAGGGACAGAGAGGGAGAGAGGAGGCGAGAGTCAGTACAAGGAGGGAGAGAGGAGGCGAGAGTCAGTACAGGGACAGAGAGGGAGAGAGGAGGCGAGAGTCAGTACAGGGAGGGAGAGAGGAGGCGAGAGTCAGTACAGGGACAGGGAGGGAGAGAGTAGGCGAGAGTCAGTACAGGGACAGAGAGGGAGAGAGGAGGCGAGAGTCAGGACAGGGACAGGGAGGGAGAGAGGAGGCGAGAGTCAGTACAGGGACAGGGAGGGAGGGAGAGAGGAGGCGAGGTCCATACAAGGGCAGGGAGGGAGAGAGGAGGCGAGAGTCAGTACAGGGGCAGGGAGGGAGAGAGGAGGAGAGAGTCAGTACAGGGAGGGAGAGAGGAGGCGAGAGTCAGTACAGGGACAGAGAGGGAGAGAGGAGGCGAGAGTCAGTACAGGGACAGAGAGGGAGAGAGGAGGCGAGAGTCAGTACAGGGAGGGAGAGAGGAGGCGAGAGTCAGTACAGGGACAGGGAGGGAGAGAGGAGGCGAGAGTCAGTACAGGGACAGGGAGGGAGAGAGGAGGCGAGAGTCAGTACAGGGACAGGGAGGGAGAGAGGAGGCGAGAGTCATTACAGGGACAGGGAGGGAGAGAGGAGGCGAGAGTCAGTACAGGGACAGGGAGGGAGGGAGAGAGGAGGCGAGGTCCATACAAGGGCAGGGAGGGAGAGAGGAGGCGAGAGTCAGTACAGGGGCAGGGAGGGAGAGAGGAGGAGAGAGTCAGTACAGGGAGGGTGGGAGAGAGAAGGCGAGAGTCATTACAGATGCAGGGAGGGAGGGAGAGAGGGAGAGAGGAGGCGAGAGTCAGTACAGGGACAGGGAGGGAGAGAGGAGGCGAGAGTCAGTACAGGGACAGGGAGGGAGGGAGAGAGGCGGCGAGGTCCATACAAGGGCAGGGAGGGAGAGAGGAGGCGAGAGTCAGTACAAGGGCAGGGAGGGAGAGAGGAGGCGAGAGTCAGTACAGGGAGGGAGAGAGGAGGCGAGAGTCAGTACAGGGAGGGAGGGAGAGAGGAGGCGAGGTCCATACAAGGGCAGGGAGGGAGAGAGGAGGCGAGAGTCAGTACAGGGGCAGGGAGGGAGAGAGGAGGAGAGAGTCAGTACAGGGAGGGTGGGAGAGAGAAGGCAAGAGTCAGTACAGGGACAGAGAGGGAGAGAGGAGGCGAGAGTCAGTACAAGGAGGGAGAGAGGAGGCGAGAGTCAGTACAGGGACAGAGAGGGAGAGAGGAGGCGAGAGTCAGTACAGGGAGGGAGAGAGGAGGCGAGAGTCAGTACAGGGACAGAGAGGGAGAGAGGAGGCGAGAGTCAGTACAGGGAGGGAGAGAGGAGGCGAGAGTCAGTACAGGGACAGAGAGGGAGAGAGGAGGCGAGAGTCAGTACAGGGAGGGAGAGAGGAGGCGAGAGTCAGTACAGGGAGGGAGAGAGGAGGCGAGAGTCAGTACAGGGACAGAGAGGGAGAGAGGAGGCGAGAGTCAGTACAAGGAGGGAGAGAGGAGGCGAGAGTCAGTACAGGGACAGGGAGGGAGAGAGGAGGCGAGAGTCAGTACAGGGACAGGGAGGGAGAGAGGAGGCGAGAGTCAGTACAGGGACAGGGAGGGAGAGAGGAGGCGAGAGTCAGTACAGGGACAGGGAGGGAGAGAGGAGGCGAGAGTCAGTACAGGGACAGGGAGGGAGAGAGTAGGCGAGAGTCAGTACAGGGACAGAGAGGGAGAGAGGAGGCGAGAGTCAGTACAGGGAGGGAGAGAGGAGGCGAGAGTCAGTACAGGGACAGAGAGGGAGAGAGGAGGCGAGAGTCAGTACAGGGAGGGAGAGAGGAGGCGAGAGTCAGTACAGGGAGGGAGAGAGGAGGCGAGAGTCAGTACAGGGACAGAGAGGGAGAGAGGAGGCGAGAGTCAGTACAAGGAGGGAGAGAGGAGGCGAGAGTCAGTACAGGGACAGGGAGGGAGAGAGGAGGCGAGAGTCAGTACAGGGACAGGGAGGGAGAGAGGAGGCGAGAGTCATTACAGGGACAGGGAGGGAGAGAGGAGGCGAGAGTCATTACAGGGACAGGGATGGAGAGAGGAGGCGAAAGTCAGTACAGGGACAGGAGGGAGGGAGAGAGGAGGCGAGGTCCATACAAGGCAGAGGAGAGAGAGGCGAGAGTCAGTACAGGGCAGGGAGGGAGAGAGGAGGCGAGAGTCAGTACAAGGGCAGGGGAGGGAGAGAGGAGGCAGAGGTCCATACAAGGGCAGGGAGGGAGAGAGGAGGCGAGAGTCAGTACAGGGGCAGGGAGGGAGAGAGGAGGAGAGAGTCAGTACAGGGAGGGTGGGAGAGAGAGGCAAGTGTCAGACAGAGAGAGAGAAGGCGAGTCAGTACAAGGAGGGAGAGAGGAGGCGAGAGTCAGTACAGGGACAGAGAGGGAGAGAGGAGGCGAGAGTCAGTACAGGGAGGGAGAGAGGAGGCGAGAGTCAGTACAGGGACAGGGAGGGAGAGAGTAGGCGAGAGTCAGTACAGGGACAGAGAGGGAGAGAGGAGGCGAGAGTCAGTACAGGGAGGGAGAGAGGAGGCGAGAGTCAGTACAGGGACAGAGAGGGAGAGAGGAGGCGAGAGTCAGTACAGGGAGAGAGGGCGAGAGTCAGACAGGAGAGAGAGGCGAGAGTCAGTACAGGGACAGAGGAGGGAGAGAGAGGCGAGAGTCAGTACAGGAGAAAGAGCAGACAGGAGAGAGAGGAGGCGAGAGTCAGTACAGGGACAGAGAGGAGAGGAGGCGAGAGTCAGTACAGGGAGAGGGAGAGGAGGCGAGAGTCAGTACAGGGACAGAGAGGGAGAGAGGAGGCGAGAGTCAGTACAGGGACAGAGAGGGAGAGAGGAGGCGAGAGTCAGTACAGGACAGAGAGGGAGAGAGGAGGCGAGAGTCAGTACAGGGACAGAGAGGGAGAGGAGGCGAGAGTCAGTACAGGGAGGGAGAGAGGAGGCGAGAGTCAGTACAGGGACAGAGAGGGAGAGAGGAGGCGAGAGTCAGTACAGGGACAGGAGAGGGAGAGCAGACAGAGAGGCGAGAGTCAGTACAGGGAGGGAGAGAGGAGGCGAGAGTCAGTACAGGACAGGAGAGAGCAGCGAGAGTCAGTACAGGGAGGGAGAGAGGAGCGAGAGTCAGTACAGGGACAGAGAGAGCAGATCAGGAGAGAGGCAGTAAGGGAGGAGAGGAGGCGAGCAGTACAGAGAGGAGAGGGAGAGAGAGGCAGAGATCAGTACAGGGACAGGGAGGGAGGGAGAGAGGAGGCGAGAGTCAGGACAGGGACAGGGAGGAGAGAGAGGCGAGAGTCAGGACAGGGGACAGGGAGGGAGAGAGGAGCGAGAGTCAGGACAGGTGCAGGGAGGAGAGAGAGGAGGCGAGAGTCAGTACAGGTGCAGGGAGGGAGGGAGGAGCAAGAGTCAGTAGAGGGTCAGGGAGGGAGACGCAGAGAGAGAGAGAGAATCAGTTCAGAGAGCGAGGGAGAATATCAGGACAGAGAGAAAGAATGCACGAGCGAGCGTCAGAGAGAGATGTAGAAAGAGAGAGAAAATCAAGACAGAGTGGCGGAGAGATAGAGAGAATCGGAACAGTGAGGGTAAGAGAGAATCAGGACAGAGAGCGAGAAACAATAAATCAGAACGGAGAGATAGAGAAAGAGAGAGAGATAATCAGGATGGAGAGGGGAATCAGGGTGGAGAGAGAGAGAGATGGAAAGAGAGAGAGAGAGAAAGAGAGAGAGGAAGACTGAGACAGAGGAAATGAGAGAGAGAGGAATTGAGAAAGAGGACGAGAGAGTGAAAGAAAGATAGAGAGAAGGAAAGAAAGAGAGAACGTGAGAAAGAAAGAAAGAGAGCGCAAGAGAGAACGAATATTAGGACAGGAAGACAGAGAGAAAGACAAAGGAAATCAGAACAGACAGAGAGGTGAAGAGA
>JANJGN010003220.1:0-2500 GCA_026770705.1 Isurus oxyrinchus
CACGGGCAGCCAGTTAGCAGGCAGGGCTGCCGGCCGGTAATTACAGCCTCCCGCCCGGTCATAGGGGTGCAGTTAACTGCAGAACACACCAGCAGGTCCAGGGACTCAGTACCAAACGGGGAATCGGTTAAGCGGTTACCTGGCAGGGCAGCCGACCAGTAATCATAGCCTCCCGCCCGGTCGTAGGGGTGCAGTTAGCTGCAGAACACACCAGCAGGTCCAGGGAATGTGTGCAGGACGGGGAAATGCTTAACGGGTTAGCAGGCCGGGCAGCCGGCCGGTAGTTGGAGCCGCCCGCCGGTCGTACGGGAGCCGTCATCAGCCGGCATCCCGAGCAGCTGAAAAGTCTAAGCGCAGAATGGGGACATGGTGAACCAGTCAGCCAGCGGGCAGGGAAGGGTCGAAACGGCCTGAAATACCGGGCCGGCGGGCCAAGATGGCTGCCGGGGGGCGTATTCAGGGCCCCCACGTGAGGGGCCGGGGCTGGGGGCCGAGCCGGGCAAGCGCGGTTGAGAAACAGCCGAGTCCGAGCAGGGGGAAATCATTAACCGGTGATCCGGTTCGACCCCCCCCGGTGGCCGAGGCGGGGAGGGTCGACCCGGGGAAAGGTTGGGTGTTCGGTGTCCCTCAGGGCGGTCCCGAGCGCGTCCTAAAATAATCCGGGCTCCTGGGCCCTTTTTTGAAAAAGAACCGGTCGGGGAGCGGGTGCAATCCGGAAGGCCTGGCGGGGCTTCGGTGCCTCTTCCTCGGTATGACTACCGGAGGGTCGTCGGCCTGAATGACGGTTGCATTTGCTGGCTGTGGAGGTTGGCGGGCTATCTGCAGAATAGGAGGAGGTGGCAAATCGAGAATGGGTCGACTTCGCCAAGTGCCTTCTCGAGCCTCCAGGTCTGCAGGGACCGACCCAGGCTGCCGCCAAACCGACCGGGAGGCCCCGCCGTCGGCCATTTTTGGTCATTTTCGGCATTTTTCGCCTCTTTCGGCCGGTCAAGAAAAGCGGCGGCCTGACACCCGGGCGTGCACGGGGAAGGCTCCCCCTCGCCGGGAGGACCGGAGTTTGCCCCGGAAACCTCCGGAAGCCGGCCGGGAAGGCGGCTTCGGCCCGATGCACCTCCGGCTGCGTCCGAAGGCCGGGGGAAGTGGCCCCTGGGCCCGTGTGAGGGAAATCCGTGCCAAGACGGAAGTCCATGAGGTCGGATCCGAAGCTTCTGCCGGGCCCCCGGTGGAGGCATTCCCGCTAGGCGGGGCGAATCGGCCCGGCCACGGGGCGGGTTGCAATTGTTGGAGGGGGGCTGCCGGAGCTAGATAATGATTTCCCCTCGGTTCTCCCGATGGGGAAACGGCGAAAGGAGGTGTCGCGGGCTTTCGAGGCCTCCTCGGCGGCTGGACTACCGACCGACATCTCGGCTGCATTTGCTGGCTGGGGGGGTTGGCGGGGTATCTGCAGAATGGTAGGAGGTGGCAAGTCGAGAATCGGTCGACAGCTCCGAGTGCCGTCTCGAGCCTCCAGGTCCGCAGGGACCGATCCAGGCTGCCGCCTAACCGACCAGGAGGCCCCGCCGTCGGCCATTTTTGTCCATTTTCGGCATTTTTTACCGTCTTTCGGTCGGTCACGGAAAGCGGCGACCGGAAGCCCGGGCGTGCCCGGGGACGGCTCCCACTGGCCCCGGGGACCGGATTTGCCCCGGTCGGAGCCCCGGAAACGCACCCGAAGCCGGCCGGAGAAGGCGGCTAAGGGCAATGCACCTCGGATTGAATTTGCGCACCGGGGAAAGTGGCCTCGGGGCCCGCGAGGTGTGACGGTGTGCCTTCGGTAAGCTTCTGGAGAAATGGGTAACCAATGCACCTCGGACTGAATGTGCAGGACGTGCAACGGGGCCTCCGGGTCCGCGAGATATCGCAGGTTGGCCTCGGTAAGCCTCTGGAGAAATGGCTAACCAATGGGACAGTGGCCCTGAGAAATCATTAACCATTTGGACTTCGTCTCTGGCAGAGAGGCAAGTGTGGTGCAGAAATCATTAACCATTTGGACTTCGTCTCTGGCACAGAGGCAAGTGCAGTGGAGAAATCATGAACCATTTGGACTTAGTCTCTGGCAGCGAGGCAAGTGTGGTGCAGAAATCATTAACCATTTGGACTTAGTCTCTGGCAGCGAGGCAAGTGTGGCGGAGAAATCATTAACCGTTTGGACTTCGTCTCTGGCAGAGAGGCAAGTGTGGTGCAGAAATCATTAACCATTTGGACTTCGTCTCTGGCACAGAGGCAAGTGCAGTGGAGAAATCATTAACCATTTGGACTTAGTCTCTGGCAGCGAGGCAAGTGTGGCGGAGAAATCATTAACCGTTTGGACTTCGTCTCTGGCAGAGAGGCAAGTGTGGTGCAGAAATCATTAACCATTTGGACTTAGTCTCTGGCAGCGAGGCAAGTGTGGCGGAGAAATCATTAACCGTTTGGACTTAGTCTCTGGCAGAGAGGCAAGTGTGGTGCAGAAATCATGAAC
>JANJGN010003220.1:15000-20000 GCA_026770705.1 Isurus oxyrinchus
TTGGGCGGGGTGGGAATGTGGATTTGGGTCGGTGATGATGGAAGGGCGGGAGTTAACGGGGTTGAATGGCTGGCAAGGGGGTTTCGGGTGCGGTGAGCTGGAAGGGATTGTCAGCTTGTAAGGCATAGGCTTAGCGAGGGCGTGGGAGGTCCGAGCAGCAAGCGGGTGGATGTGGCGGTGTTGGCCGGGCAGAGCGTCGCCATTGCCGGATGGGCAGAGTGGATTGGGGTCGGTGTTGGGTGGAGAGGCTGTTTTGTTAGGGAAGGCTGGGGGCTGGAAGAGGGTTGATGTTGGTGGCGTTGCAAGAGTGTGCCGGCGCGGGAATGGTGGCGAAGGCGGCGGATTGGTAGCCGGGATTGTGAGTGTTGGTGTTGGGGTCGGGGATGGGGTTTGGGTAAGTTTCAGGGGGTTAGGGGTTAGGGTACGGGTTAGGGTTAGGGGTTAGGCTTCGGGTTGCGGCAAATGGTTAACTGGTTACTAGGCAGGGTAGCCGACCGTTAATCCGGCTCTCCGGCCCGCTTATAAGGGTGCACTAAGATGCAGAGCACACCAGCTGGTCCACGTGCGATGTAAAAAGCGGGCAACCAGTTAGCAGACACGGCAGCCGGCAGGTAATTTAGGCCGCCCGCCCGCCCGCCCGCCCGCCCGGTAGTACGGCTGCATGTAGCTGCAGAGCAGCCAAGCGGCTGCTGAGAGTAAGTACTGAAGGGGAAATGGTTAACCGGTTAGCAGGCAGGGCAGCCGGCCGGTAATCGGAGCCGTCCACGCGGTACTATGGCTGCCGTTAGCTGCAGAACAGCCCAGCCGCTGCTGAGAGTGGGTAATGAAGGGGAAATGGTGAACCAGACAACAGGCAGCGCAGCCGACCGTTAATTACAGCCTCCCGCCGGGTAATACGGGTGCAGTAAACTGCAGAAGACGCCAGCAGGTCCAGGGAATGTGTCCAGGACGTGGAAATGGTTAACCGGTCAGCAGGAAGGTCAGCCGGCCGGTAGTACGGGTGCAGTCAGCAGCCGGCATCCCGAGCAGCTGAAAAGTCTTAAGCGCGGAATGGGGAAATCATTAACCTGTCAGCAAGCCGGCAGGGAAAGGGTGAAACGGCTTAAAATATCGAGGCGGCAAGGAAGAAATGGCAACCGGGGGCGGGGCGGATTCACAGTCACCACGTGAGAGGGGCGGTGCCTGGAGGCCGGGCAGGCGGTTGGCCGAAGGCCCGATACTCCGGGTGCTGTCAGCATTTCGCTTGCCGAGCTGCTCTAAAGTCGAGGTGCAGAACGGCGAAATCATTAACCGGCAAGCGGATGCATGGCAGCGGGCAGGGAAGGGTCAAAACGGCCTGAAATACCGGAGCGGCGGGCCAAGATGGCTGCCGGGGGGCGTATTCAGCGGTCGCACGTGACGGGGCGGTGCCCGGAGGCCGAGCCGCGCAAGCGCGATTTAAAGCGAGCAAAGTCCGAGCAGGAGCGATATCGTTGGCCATTCAGCCGGTTCGAGCCTGGTGGCCGAGGCGGGGAGGGTGGAACCGGGGAAAGGCTGGGTGTTCGGTGTCCGCCCGGGTGGTCCGGAGTTTTATTCGGGTTAGGGTTAGCGGTTAGGCTTAGGGCTGGGGTTAGGGTTGGGGCGTTAGGGTTAGGGGAAGTGTCAGGGGTAGGGGTAGGGTTAGAGTTAGGGGCTTGGCTTGGTGTTCGTGTCGGGGAAGGGGACAAGGCTAGTTTATTGTTGGCTCGGGGTTCGGGTTAGGGTTAGCGGTTAGGCTTAGGGCTGGGGTTAGGTTTGCGGCAAATGGTTTACCGGTTAGCAGGCAGGGTAGCCGGCCATTATTCAGGGCTTTCGGCATGGTAGTAAAGGTGCGCTGAGCTGCACAACACAGCCGCTGGTCCACGGGATATGTACAGCACAGGGGAACCTGTGAACCAGTTAGCAGACAAGGCAGCCGACCGGTAATTATAGCCTCCCGCCGGGTAATAGAGGCGCAGTCAGCTGCAGAACACACCAGCAGGTCCAAGGACTAAGTACAGAATGAGGACACGGGCAGCCGGTCAGCAGGCAGGGCTGCCGGCCGGTAATTACAGCCTCCCGCCCGGTCATAGGGGTGCAGTTAGCTGCAGAACACACCAGCAGGTCCAAGGACTAAGTACAGAATGAGGACACGGGCAGCCGGTCAGCAGGCAGGGCTGCCGGCCGGTAATTACAGCCTCCCGCCCGGTCATAGGGGTGCAGTTAGCTGCAGAACACACCAGCAGGTCCAAGGACTAAGTACAGAATGAGGACACGGGCAGCCGGTCAGCAGGCAGGGATGCCGGCCTGCCATAGGGGTGCAGTTAGCTGCACAACACACCAGCAGGTCCAAGGACTAAGGACAGAATGGGGACACGGGCAGCCAGTTAGCAGGCAGGGCTGCCGGCCGGTAATTACAGCCTCCCGCCCGGTCATAGGGGTGCAGTTAACTGCAGAACACACCAGCAGGTCCAGGGACTCAGTACCAAACGGGGAATCGGTTAAGCGGTTACCTGGCAGGGCAGCCGACCAGTAATCATAGCCTCCCGCCCGGTCGTAGGGGTGCAGTTAGCTGCAGAACACACCAGCAGGTCCAGGGAATGTGTGCAGGACGGGGAAATGCTTAACGGGTTAGCAGGCCGGGCAGCCGGCCGGTAGTTGGAGCCGCCCGCCCGGTCGTACGGGAGCCGTCATCAGCCGGCATCCCGAGCAGCTGAAAAGTCTAAGCGCAGAATGGGGACATGGTGAACCAGTCAGCCAGCGGGCAGGGAAGGGTCGAAACGGCCTGAAATACCGGGCCGGCGGGCCAAGATGGCTGCCGGGGGGCGTATTCAGGGCCCCCACGTGAGGGGCCGGGGCTGGGGGCCGAGCCGGGCAAGCGCGGTTGAGAAACAGCCGAGTCCGAGCAGGGGGAAATCATTAACCGGTGATCCGGTTCGACCCCCCCCGGTGGCCGAGGCGGGGAGGGTCGACCCGGGGAAAGGTTGGGTGTTCGGTGTCCCTCAGGGTGGTCCCGAGCGCGTCCTAAAATAATCCGGGCTCCTGGGCCCTTTTTTGAAAAAGAACCGGTCGGGGAGCGGGTGCAATCCGGAAGGCCTGGCGGGGCTTCGGTGCCTCTTCCTCGGTATGACTACCGGAGGGTCGTCGGCCTGAATGACGGTTGCATTTGCTGGCTGTGGAGGTTGGCGGGCTATCTGCAGAATAGGAGGAGGTGGCAAATCGAGAATGGGTCGACTTCGCCAAGTGCCTTCTCGAGCCTCCAGGTCTGCAGGGACCGACCCAGGCTGCCGCCAAACCGACCGGGAGGCCCCGCCGTCGGCCATTTTTGGTCATTTTCGGCATTTTTCGCCTCTTTCGGCCGGTCAAGAAAAGCGGCGGCCTGACACCCGGGCGTGCACGGGGAAGGCTCCCCCTCGCCGGGAGGACCGGAGTTTGCCCCGGAAACCTCCGGAAGCCGGCCGGGAAGGCGGCTTCGGCCCGATGCACCTCCGGCTGCGTCCGAAGGCCGGGGGAAGTGGCCCCTGGGCCCGTGTGAGGGAAATCCGTGCCAAGACGGAAGTCCATGAGGTCGGATCCGAAGCTTCTGCCGGGCCCCCGGTGGAGGCATTCCCGCTAGGCGGGGCGAATCGGCCCGGCCACGGGGCGGGTTGCAATTGTTGGAGGGGGGCTGCCGGAGCTAGATAATGATTTCCCCTCGGTTCTCCCGATGGGGAAACGGCGAAAGGAGGTGTCGCGGGCTTTCGAGGCCTCCTCGGCGGCTGGACTACCGACCGACATCTCGGCTGCATTTGCTGGCTGGGGGGGTTGGCGGGGTATCTGCAGAATGGTAGGAGGTGGCAAGTCGAGAATCGGTCGACAGCTCCGAGTGCCGTCTCGAGCCTCCAGGTCCGCAGGGACCGATCCAGGCTGCCGCCTAACCGACCAGGAGGCCCCGCCGTCGGCCATTTTTGTCCATTTTCGGCATTTTTTACCGTCTTTCGGTCGGTCACGGAAAGCGGCGACCGGAAGCCCGGGCGTGCCCGGGGACGGCTCCCACTGGCCCCGGGGACCGGATTTGCCCCGGTCGGAGCCCCGGAAACGCACCCGAAGCCGGCCGGAGAAGGCGGCTAAGGGCAATGCACCTCGGATTGAATTTGCGCACCGGGGAAAGTGGCCTCGGGGCCCGCGAGGTGTGACGGTGTGCCTTCGGTAAGCTTCTGGAGAAATGGGTAACCAATGCACCTCGGACTGAATGTGCAGGACGTGCAACGGGGCCTCCGGGTCCGCGAGATATCGCAGGTTGGCCTCGGTAAGCCTCTGGAGAAATGGCTAACCAATGGGACAGTGGCCCTGAGAAATCATTAACCATTTGGACTTCGTCTCTGGCAGAGAGGCAAGTGTGGTGCAGAAATCATTAACCATTTGGACTTCGTCTCTGGCACAGAGGCAAGTGCAGTGGAGAAATCATGAACCATTTGGACTTAGTCTCTGGCAGCGAGGCAAGTGTGGTGCAGAAATCATTAACCATTTGGACTTAGTCTCTGGCAGCGAGGCAAGTGTGGCGGAGAAATCATTAACCGTTTGGACTTCGTCTCTGGCAGAGAGGCAAGTGTGGTGCAGAAATCATTAACCATTTGGACTTCGTCTCTGGCACAGAGGCAAGTGCAGTGGAGAAATCATTAACCATTTGGACTTAGTCTCTGGCAGCGAGGCAAGTGTGGCGGAGAAATCATTAACCGTTTGGACTTCGTCTCTGGCAGAGAGGCAAGTGTGGTGCAGAAATCATTAACCATTTGGACTTAGTCTCTGGCAGCGAGGCAAGTGTGGCGGAGAAATCATTAACCGTTTGGACTTAGTCTCTGGCAGAGAGGCAAGTGTGGTGCAGAAATCATGAACCATTTGGACTTCGTCTCTGGCACAGAGGCAAGTGCAGTGGAGAAATCATTAACCATTTGGACTTAGTCTCTGGCAGCGAGGCAAGTGTGGTGCAGAAATCATTAACCATTTGGACTTCGTCTCTGGCA
>JANJGN010003220.1:32500-37500 GCA_026770705.1 Isurus oxyrinchus
GCTTAGCGAGGGCGTGGGAGGTCCGAGCAGCAAGCGGGTGGATGTGGCGGTGTTGGCCGGGCAGAGCGTCGCCATTGCCGGATGGGCAGAGTGGATTGGGGTCGGTGTTGGGTGGAGAGGCTGTTTTGTTAGGGAAGGCTGGGGGCTGGAAGAGGGTTGATGTTGGTGGCGTTGCAAGAGTGTGCCGGCGCGGGAATGGTGGCGAAGGCGGCGGATTGGTAGCCGGGATTGTGAGTGTTGGTGTTGGGGTCGGGGATGGGGTTTGGGTAAGTTTCAGGGGGTTAGGGGTTAGGGTACGGGTTAGGGTTAGGGGTTAGGCTTCGGGTTGCGGCAAATGGTTAACTGGTTACTAGGCAGGGTAGCCGACCGTTAATCCGGCTCTCCGGCCCGCTTATAAGGGTGCACTAAGATGCAGAGCACACCAGCTGGTCCACGTGCGATGTAAAAAGCGGGCAACCAGTTAGCAGACACGGCAGCCGGCAGGTAATTTAGGCCGCCCGCCCGCCCGCCCGCCCGCCCGGTAGTACGGCTGCATGTAGCTGCAGAGCAGCCAAGCGGCTGCTGAGAGTAAGTACTGAAGGGGAAATGGTTAACCGGTTAGCAGGCAGGGCAGCCGGCCGGTAATCGGAGCCGTCCACGCGGTACTATGGCTGCCGTTAGCTGCAGAACAGCCCAGCCGCTGCTGAGAGTGGGTAATGAAGGGGAAATGGTGAACCAGACAACAGGCAGCGCAGCCGACCGTTAATTACAGCCTCCCGCCGGGTAATACGGGTGCAGTAAACTGCAGAAGACGCCAGCAGGTCCAGGGAATGTGTCCAGGACGTGGAAATGGTTAACCGGTCAGCAGGAAGGTCAGCCGGCCGGTAGTACGGGTGCAGTCAGCAGCCGGCATCCCGAGCAGCTGAAAAGTCTTAAGCGCGGAATGGGGAAATCATTAACCTGTCAGCAAGCCGGCAGGGAAAGGGTGAAACGGCTTAAAATATCGAGGCGGCAAGGAAGAAATGGCAACCGGGGGCGGGGCGGATTCACAGTCACCACGTGAGAGGGGCGGTGCCTGGAGGCCGGGCAGGCGGTTGGCCGAAGGCCCGATACTCCGGGTGCTGTCAGCATTTCGCTTGCCGAGCTGCTCTAAAGTCGAGGTGCAGAACGGCGAAATCATTAACCGGCAAGCGGATGCATGGCAGCGGGCAGGGAAGGGTCAAAACGGCCTGAAATACCGGAGCGGCGGGCCAAGATGGCTGCCGGGGGGCGTATTCAGCGGTCGCACGTGACGGGGCGGTGCCCGGAGGCCGAGCCGCGCAAGCGCGATTTAAAGCGAGCAAAGTCCGAGCAGGAGCGATATCGTTGGCCATTCAGCCGGTTCGAGCCTGGTGGCCGAGGCGGGGAGGGTGGAACCGGGGAAAGGCTGGGTGTTCGGTGTCCGCCCGGGTGGTCCGGAGTTTTATTCGGGTTAGGGTTAGCGGTTAGGCTTAGGGCTGGGGTTAGGGTTGGGGCGTTAGGGTTAGGGGAAGTGTCAGGGGTAGGGGTAGGGTTAGAGTTAGGGGCTTGGCTTGGTGTTCGTGTCGGGGAAGGGGACAAGGCTAGTTTATTGTTGGCTCGGGGTTCGGGTTAGGGTTAGCGGTTAGGCTTAGGGCTGGGGTTAGGTTTGCGGCAAATGGTTTACCGGTTAGCAGGCAGGGTAGCCGGCCATTATTCAGGGCTTTCGGCATGGTAGTAAAGGTGCGCTGAGCTGCACAACACAGCCGCTGGTCCACGGGATATGTACAGCACAGGGGAACCTGTGAACCAGTTAGCAGACAAGGCAGCCGACCGGTAATTATAGCCTCCCGCCGGGTAATAGAGGCGCAGTCAGCTGCAGAACACACCAGCAGGTCCAAGGACTAAGTACAGAATGAGGACACGGGCAGCCGGTCAGCAGGCAGGGCTGCCGGCCGGTAATTACAGCCTCCCGCCCGGTCATAGGGGTGCAGTTAGCTGCAGAACACACCAGCAGGTCCAAGGACTAAGTACAGAATGAGGACACGGGCAGCCGGTCAGCAGGCAGGGCTGCCGGCCGGTAATTACAGCCTCCCGCCCGGTCATAGGGGTGCAGTTAGCTGCAGAACACACCAGCAGGTCCAAGGACTAAGTACAGAATGAGGACACGGGCAGCCGGTCAGCAGGCAGGGATGCCGGCCTGCCATAGGGGTGCAGTTAGCTGCACAACACACCAGCAGGTCCAAGGACTAAGGACAGAATGGGGACACGGGCAGCCAGTTAGCAGGCAGGGCTGCCGGCCGGTAATTACAGCCTCCCGCCCGGTCATAGGGGTGCAGTTAACTGCAGAACACACCAGCAGGTCCAGGGACTCAGTACCAAACGGGGAATCGGTTAAGCGGTTACCTGGCAGGGCAGCCGACCAGTAATCATAGCCTCCCGCCCGGTCGTAGGGGTGCAGTTAGCTGCAGAACACACCAGCAGGTCCAGGGAATGTGTGCAGGACGGGGAAATGCTTAACGGGTTAGCAGGCCGGGCAGCCGGCCGGTAGTTGGAGCCGCCCGCCCGGTCGTACGGGAGCCGTCATCAGCCGGCATCCCGAGCAGCTGAAAAGTCTAAGCGCAGAATGGGGACATGGTGAACCAGTCAGCCAGCGGGCAGGGAAGGGTCGAAACGGCCTGAAATACCGGGCCGGCGGGCCAAGATGGCTGCCGGGGGGCGTATTCAGGGCCCCCACGTGAGGGGCCGGGGCTGGGGGCCGAGCCGGGCAAGCGCGGTTGAGAAACAGCCGAGTCCGAGCAGGGGGAAATCATTAACCGGTGATCCGGTTCGACCCCCCCCGGTGGCCGAGGCGGGGAGGGTCGACCCGGGGAAAGGTTGGGTGTTCGGTGTCCCTCAGGGCGGTCCCGAGCGCGTCCTAAAATAATCCGGGCTCCTGGGCCCTTTTTTGAAAAAGAACCGGTCGGGGAGCGGGTGCAATCCGGAAGGCCTGGCGGGGCTTCGGTGCCTCTTCCTCGGTATGACTACCGGAGGGTCGTCGGCCTGAATGACGGTTGCATTTGCTGGCTGTGGAGGTTGGCGGGCTATCTGCAGAATAGGAGGAGGTGGCAAATCGAGAATGGGTCGACTTCGCCAAGTGCCTTCTCGAGCCTCCAGGTCTGCAGGGACCGACCCAGGCTGCCGCCAAACCGACCGGGAGGCCCCGCCGTCGGCCATTTTTGGTCATTTTCGGCATTTTTCGCCTCTTTCGGCCGGTCAAGAAAAGCGGCGGCCTGACACCCGGGCGTGCACGGGGAAGGCTCCCCCTCGCCGGGAGGACCGGAGTTTGCCCCGGAAACCTCCGGAAGCCGGCCGGGAAGGCGGCTTCGGCCCGATGCACCTCCGGCTGCGTCCGAAGGCCGGGGGAAGTGGCCCCTGGGCCCGTGTGAGGGAAATCCGTGCCAAGACGGAAGTCCATGAGGTCGGATCCGAAGCTTCTGCCGGGCCCCCGGTGGAGGCATTCCCGCTAGGCGGGGCGAATCGGCCCGGCCACGGGGCGGGTTGCAATTGTTGGAGGGGGGCTGCCGGAGCTAGATAATGATTTCCCCTCGGTTCTCCCGATGGGGAAACGGCGAAAGGAGGTGTCGCGGGCTTTCGAGGCCTCCTCGGCGGCTGGACTACCGACCGACATCTCGGCTGCATTTGCTGGCTGGGGGGGTTGGCGGGGTATCTGCAGAATGGTAGGAGGTGGCAAGTCGAGAATCGGTCGACAGCTCCGAGTGCCGTCTCGAGCCTCCAGGTCCGCAGGGACCGATCCAGGCTGCCGCCTAACCGACCAGGAGGCCCCGCCGTCGGCCATTTTTGTCCATTTTCGGCATTTTTTACCGTCTTTCGGTCGGTCACGGAAAGCGGCGACCGGAAGCCCGGGCGTGCCCGGGGACGGCTCCCACTGGCCCCGGGGACCGGATTTGCCCCGGTCGGAGCCCCGGAAACGCACCCGAAGCCGGCCGGAGAAGGCGGCTAAGGGCAATGCACCTCGGATTGAATTTGCGCACCGGGGAAAGTGGCCTCGGGGCCCGCGAGGTGTGACGGTGTGCCTTCGGTAAGCTTCTGGAGAAATGGGTAACCAATGCACCTCGGACTGAATGTGCAGGACGTGCAACGGGGCCTCCGGGTCCGCGAGATATCGCAGGTTGGCCTCGGTAAGCCTCTGGAGAAATGGCTAACCAATGGGACAGTGGCCCTGAGAAATCATTAACCATTTGGACTTCGTCTCTGGCAGAGAGGCAAGTGTGGTGCAGAAATCATTAACCATTTGGACTTCGTCTCTGGCACAGAGGCAAGTGCAGTGGAGAAATCATGAACCATTTGGACTTAGTCTCTGGCAGCGAGGCAAGTGTGGTGCAGAAATCATTAACCATTTGGACTTAGTCTCTGGCAGCGAGGCAAGTGTGGCGGAGAAATCATTAACCGTTTGGACTTCGTCTCTGGCAGAGAGGCAAGTGTGGTGCAGAAATCATTAACCATTTGGACTTCGTCTCTGGCACAGAGGCAAGTGCAGTGGAGAAATCATTAACCATTTGGACTTAGTCTCTGGCAGCGAGGCAAGTGTGGCGGAGAAATCATTAACCGTTTGGACTTCGTCTCTGGCAGAGAGGCAAGTGTGGTGCAGAAATCATTAACCATTTGGACTTAGTCTCTGGCAGCGAGGCAAGTGTGGCGGAGAAATCATTAACCGTTTGGACTTAGTCTCTGGCAGAGAGGCAAGTGTGGTGCAGAAATCATGAACCATTTGGACTTCGTCTCTGGCACAGAGGCAAGTGCAGTGGAGAAATCATTAACCATTTGGACTTAGTCTCTGGCAGCGAGGCAAGTGTGGTGCAGAAATCATTAACCATTTGGACTTCGTCTCTGGCACAGAGGCAAGTGCAGTGGAGAAATCATTAACCATTTGGACTTCGCCTCTGGCAGAGAGGCAAGTGTGGTGCAGAAATCATTAACCATTTGGACTTCGTCTCTGGCACAGAGGCAAGTGCAGTGGAGAA